>BLKR01015778.1:0-50964 GCA_011170035.1 Teleogryllus occipitalis | reverse complement strand
CGCACAGAGGAGTATTTGTACCGAAAAGCTGGCCAAAAGTCATAAAATGAAATATCGTTCCAAGGCGCAGTGCTTGTGATTTTCCGAAACCTAAACCTTCATGACATCACCTAGTGGACAGATAAGGGTCTTCTGAGAACAGTCCTGTGACTAATCGCCTCGTCCCCTGGTGTAATCTCAGTAGGCAGTCAGGCGTTGTGCGATTCAGACGTGCGAGCTCTTGGCGTTCTCGTTTGCAGTGTTCTTCTACATTTCGTTTGTGTTATAAAACTTATGGAGATGGAAGGGGAAGGTATGTGCTTTAATACTGTATATGAATTACGTGATTTGTAGCCAAAGTAGTTGTACTTTGCAGCTACGTTTGGTGACGATAAAAATAAGATTTTTTATAAAAAGAATATTACTATAATCGTGTTAAAGTACATGTGTCGGGCCTTATCGGGAGATATTTTTTGCACTTCTGTAAACTTAAACATGTCTTTTTAAGATATCATCAATAAAACCTTGCGCATATTTGCGCCATTTGGATTACTGCCCGTTTGAAATTATGGGGTGCATATGTTGTTCTTCTCGAATGTTTCAAACGTTTTCTATCTTTTTGCAGAATCTTCTGAGATTGTAACGGAGGTGACGAAAATGTCACTATATAAACTGATGCAAGAATGTCCTAATAAAGAAATAGATGACAGGTTGTTATTTGTGGAGAAGAAGTTGATAGAAATCACCCGTTGTCCAGGTACAGAAGAAGGTAGAATAAGACGTGTTCTACGCTATTTCAAGTCCGATTTCAAGAATAGATGGACAGCGGCTAATAGAAAGGAAGAACGTTTTTTGAAACAAAACAGAAATTGGCTTAGCATTTGAGTAAAATTGCCTACTTGGACTGTACCAAAGGCGGGTCGGCCTATCAAAGATTTCGCGGAATGTAGTGATCGAAGTAAGCGGCGCAAGACTCAACATTTGCGGGAGCACGTACCTGTTGATGAATTGACGTATGCAGCTCGAATGAGTCAACGAGCTGCTGGAAACTGTGACGTATCAAAAATTAAAGATATAACAGTCACACCAACACGAGCTACAAAGTTCCGACGAACCATTGTTAAAGCGCAAAAAGAAACTGCACAAACTTACGCCATCAGAGGCATTAGCAATATTCGTAGAAGGCGAATTTACTAGAAAACAATGGGAAATATTGCACAGTGCGAGCAAAAACATTTACCCTTGCTACTCACTGATAAAAGAAGCCAAAAAAGCGTGCTACCCAAGGGAACAATCAATGCAAGTGACGGAAACATGCGCCGAGATTCGGCTTCAAGATTTACTGGAACATACTTCAGTGCGATTGTGTAAATATTTGGTTTTAGAGACTTTGATATCAGAACAAAAGCAGAATTTGGAACTTATTTCAAAATGGGGCTGCGACGGATCCCAGCAGGTGCAGTTTAAACAGAGGTTTGAAAATAGTTCGTACAGTGACGCGAATATTTTTCAAAGTTCCCTTGTTCCTTTACGCCTGCGAATAAATACCGGTAATGAGAACAAGACTGTATGGCAGAATCCAGTGCCATCGTCTACGAGGTATTGCAGGCCAATAAGAATACGTTTCGTACATGAACCTTAAGACATTACCAATGAAGAACTGGAATATATAGAAAAGCAAGCCAAAGACCTAACAAAGACTGAAATCGCAACTACCAATGACACTGCATATATTCAGCACATTTTAGTGCCCACAATGGTGGATGCAAAGGTCTGCAATGCTGCTACTTTCACATCTTCTACAATGCGATGCTACATTTGTGGCAAAACATCCAAACATTTTAACAAATTGGATAATATAAAGGAAGAAAATCCTGCAGCTCTGAAGTTCGGACTCTCAATTCTGCATGCAAGGATTCGGTTTTTTGAATCTCTTCTACATATAGCTTACAAAATACCTATCAAGAAATGGCAGATCAGAACTAATGAAGAAAAGAAGATTTTCAAAGAAACGAAGGCATTGATTCAAAAAAAAAAATTCCGGGAAGAAATGGGACTATTAGTGGATATACCAAAAGCCGGGTTCGGGAACACAAATGATGGAAACACATCAAGAAGATTTTTCGAGGATCCCGCTACAGCCTCCAGAATCACTGGCCTCAATGTAACTTTAATACAAAAGTTTAAAATAATACTCGAAACACTTTCTAGTGCTCACAGAATTGACGTGGAGAAGTTTGCCCTGTACTGCAAAGAATCTGCCAAACTATATGTAGAGTTGTATGGATGGCATCCAATGTCACCTACAATACACAAGATTCTTGTGCATGGTGCCACAGTTATTGAACATGCTCTTTTGCCTATCGGCCAATTGTCTGAAGAAGTGGCAGAGGCTCGGAACAAGCACTTTAGAATTTATAGGCAAAACTTTGCGAGGAAATTTTCGCGGGAAAGCTGCAACAGAGATGTTTTAAACAGACTCCTTTTAAGTTCGGACCCACTGTTAAGCAGCGTAAGAAAAAGGTCTCAAAGGAAAAGTAAGCCATTCTCCTCTGAAACACTCAAACTTTTGCTGCCTGCAACAGAAAACACAGAAACAAATGAAGACGAACAAGAATCGGATTGTTCACTATCGGAATAGCGTTTTTTGGGTCTTTGTTTTATGCATTTAGCCATGTTTTCTCGTTTTCTGTTTGTTCTTATTGTGCTGTTTATACTGTTTTATATGTTGTATCTATGTTTCCTATGATTTTTATGATTTTTCTATTTTTCTATTTTTTTCTATGAGTTTTCTATGAGATATCTATGATTAAATTCTATGTTTCTATATTAATATATCTATTATTTACAAACAAAAGCGTTTTATTGCATTTGGACTTGGATAAACCTATGAAATAATTTTGGCCAGATTTTCATGCAAAATACTCCTCTGTGCGCCGATGTTTTCGGATAACTTCGGAGGAAGTCGTTCGGTTTGATTGGAGATTCCGAGCGCGTCAAAGGCTAAAATCATTAGACCCGTGAGTTTGGCGATGCTTTATGGCGGGAGGTTGCTGCGATCTTCCCGCGCTGGCTGAAGTCTACCAGTCTGCCCGTCGGTTTGCCGGTTTCTCCCACTGGGTATCTCCCTCCAGTGGGCAACGCCGCGGCTGGGACAACCTCTAAGCTCCCGACTGCTCTCCTGGCACGTGTGGTAGTGTAGAAGTGTAGTGCATGGAAGTGTATGTAAGGGTTCCTTCCTCGTCATATGACAAGGAAGGGAAGACAAGGCAAGGCAAGATGGCGCCCACGGTCCGTGGCCCGTTTGTAAGTGTACTGCCCCAGTATTCGCCTGGTGTTGATCCAAAAAACCACGAACACGAGACCAGAGCAACCGGCCACTAGAATTTCACGACCCACCAATGTAGCAAGCGAGAAAATCCTGCAATGGTCGGGAGTGTAACCTAAAGACCTCCCGGTCAGAGGCCCTGCAGTGCCATCGGTTGACTGCAGCGCTTCTGACCGGAGGTCCAGGTTAGAGGCCTGACGGCGGCAGGATTTTCGACACTAGCTTTTCAGCTACGTCGATTTCAGTCGCTGTCTTGAGGAGAATTCTAGCGGCCGGGTGCTCTGATCGGTAGTGTTCCGTGGTTCTTCCGATCAACACCAGGCGAATGCCGGAGCAGTACCCTAACAAACGGGCCACGGATCGCGCGCGATCTGTCCTTCCTCTTCCTTGTCCTATCCTCTCCTCTCCTCTTAGACACTTAAACTAACATGCACTATACTATCACGTATTCCGGGAGACCGGTCGGGAGCTTAGAGCTTGTCCCGGCTGGGGCGGTGCCCCGCTGGTGGGAGAGTCCTGGTTAGGAGGAAACCCCAGTAGCCGGTAGGTCGGCGCCGAATCTCGCCATCCAGCGGGGGAAGATCACCGCCATCTCCCAAGAAAAAGCATGCACTACACTAACGGGACTAATGACCGAAGCAGTTGACACGCCCGGAAACACGAAAAAAAAATCAAAAAGCCATCGGTTGATGCCCTGAGCCACCTGCCGGTCGTTCGACCTTGGGGCAGTGGCGCGCTACGCACCTTCATCTTGTCGATGCCTCCGTAGCCGGTGAGCACCACCGACTTGACGGTGCGCTGCGCGGGGGCGGTGGCGGTGGCCGGTGGGGGGGCGTCGCCCGCCGCCTTGCCGTCCTTGGCCGCCTTCTCCTCCTTCTTGTCCTCCGCCTCGGCCTCGGCCTCCGCCTGCTCCTTCTTCTCCTCCTCGCCCTGCGCCTCCTTCGGGGCGGCAGCGTCGCCCCCTGCGCACACCAACACCCCGTCACCCCACGCGGCACCAACACGCGCCGCCGCCTAACAGCACCATGCATCAACACCCATTTTCTACCACTTTTACACGTTAAACTTTTACATTCAATCGTTTCGTGCACTTGACACGTAGGATTCAGCCAAGGCCACCTAACCTAACCCTCGCATGCTGCCGCAGATGGCTGTGGTTACCAGTCCGCCTGCGAGGGACTACTGCGCTAGTCAAAAACGATCAAAGTGAAATGATCCAATTTATTTTACATAATATTCCACGAAAAAAATTACTACTAATAAAAGAAATTAAAACTGACCAGCATAATATAATATCAAAATATATTTTAATGTACTCAATCGAACGAAACATTTACTAGACAGGAGGAAGATCTTCAAGGCAGTCCAAGAAACTAGAAAAAATTGCTATGAGAAAGTCTGCGCCATTCTGTAGCATCTCTAGTTTTATTTTTCACAGACATGATTTGTAGACTATATAACCCTAATTTTGCTTTCTCGCTACGGAGTAGGGCGAAAAAAATGTGATGCTGCGCAAAAAAAACTGCAAATTTTCGGCAGAAAAACTTATTTTAAGGCTCTGGTAACAAAAAAAAATCCAATCCAGATGCTAAATTTAGGGGAAAAATCCTCTAGCATGTGATGTAGCCAGAATCCATGTTTTGTAGGTGCTTGATGCCGAAAAATCAAATGACGGCAAAATGTCTCCCCGTCGTTCTGAACAATGCTAACAGCTAAATCGCTCCAAATTTATTTCAAAATTAACATTTCCCAATCTATCTAGACGTCACGACCCCTTGAATTTGAAACATTTTAACTTTCGGAGTATTTTACATAAACCCCAGGGACATTTACAAAAACTTCTCCATCGTTTTATATTAAATTTTGTTGTTGGATAGTGTAAAGGATTTAAGAGAATGATGGAGAACTCGTTAGGTAGAAATTCTGATTTTTCAAAAACTGCAAACTTTTTTTTTTTTTTTTTTTTTTTTTTTTTTTTGCGTCTTCCTACAACCAGAATTATGAAGATGGAGGTTTTTTCCTTAATGAAATCTGTTCCTTAAAGACACGTTTCGAAATAAGCTCATATTTTATGTTTCGACAATTACACAAAATTTCGCCTAATTTTACTTGAAAGTACGGGCGAGAAAGTACGTGTTCTAGCACCACTAGTTTTACAGTTATTTTCCTTCAGTAGTTTTCACAATAGCGGGGTGGTCACTCATTTCCTGGAAAAACTTCCTTGACTTTTCCTGGTTTTCAAGTATTTTTTTTGTGTGTCTTATTTGTAGAGCATTTCACTAAGTTAAAAAAAACAACTTATGCAACCCAGATACTAATTTGCCAAGTCTGATTCCACCGTGATAAAGTACAAATTAAAAAATAAAAATCTAGTGAAAAATGTCCCGATTACTTTAATATAAACTGCATGGAAGGAATTATCATGAACGCACTAAGACGGAAGAGTGGAAGCTTTACCTGTGGCGGGTGGCGCGGCGGGGGCGTTGGCGGGGGCGTCCTGGGCGGGCGAGGCGGGGCCGGCGGAGGAGGCGGCGGAGGCGCCGTGGGCGTCGGCGGGCGTCTGCGCGGGCGTCGCCTCGCCGCTGGCGCCGCTCTCCTCCTTCTCGGACGTCATCCTCCTCCTCCTCGGGACCTAAGCACACCACACACACACACACTCAGTCATGTGGGTTAATACATATGCGGAATGCCTTTGGCAATTTTCACTCTTAAGAGTACCGTTTACCCAAATTGTTACGGGGCATAACACAGTTTGGCTGAATTCTCATATCGCAAATTCACTTTATCTGAATTATGCATTTATACTACCGTAGTTTACATTTTTCCCTTGCACAAATACGAAAGTACAATGAAACAAAAAGAAATCAATAACAAAGAATGAAAACCATTTTTCACTGCACCTTCTGTAATCACTATTGTAATCCCGTATCATCATGTAATCACTATTGTAATCCCGTATCATCATGTAATCACTATTGTAATCATTTATGTATTTTGTATTGCATTTTTTGTTTTCGTAGTATATTTTCTATTGTATAATTTTGTGTTGTATCCTCATTGAATTTTCTGGAATCTAAACTGAATTACAAAGATACACAGTCCGTTGTATATACAATGTAAACAATTGTAACCTTGTACCTGTCGCTAATGACCATGTAGTAGATGCGACAAATAAAAATACGAAAGCTAAACTAGCACGGATTGTCATTTGTTTGACACACTTGCTATCGTCACGTTCGTCGTACGATCTACGAAAAGCAATAAATCAGGAGGAGTACGCATCATTCTCCCGTACTTTTCTAAGATCACAGTTGGCGCTTGCGCACAAACAGGAAGTTGCTTGGCGAATGCGTCTACTCGAGGGGCGAGAAACAAGTTGCCGTAAGACAGCATGAGCTTTGGAGCGCGATTAATGGTCGTCTTAAACAAGTTCATCATCGGACAACCAATTCAATCTCTCCGTCATCAGATGATTCTTCTCTTCCCTCAGTTACATCATCCAAAAGTCTTTCCACAGTCTTGAGAAATTAACCTTACACCCCACTCCACGCCGCACCATTCCTCAGCTCATCGCAGCCCCAGAATCCACCATCTATAATTAAACCAATAACTTTTTTTCTGTGTGTAATTCTTCAATATATTAGAAATTTTTGGTCTTATTTTAAAGACAAAACATTTTTCAGTGTAATTGCTTTATATTAATACAAATTACACGAGATAACGTTTCGGAAAGTAGTTAGTTCCATCTTCAGACTTAAATGTCAAAATAAATAAACCTGACCATTGTTTAAATATTAGTGCCCCGTTCACCCTAACCGGAGTCGCTCGCCATCTGCGGGGGGCCTTTTGCGGAGGAGCCCAACCCAAACAGGGGTATTCTTAGCCCCGCGAAGCGACGTCCTCGAGCGCCGACAGCCACGTCCGAAGACGGCGCCGCGGGAGCTGCGCCCTTCCTGCCACTCCACTCCACTCGACCGAGTGCCTTTTTAAAACAAGGATGTTCAATACACGGATCAGGCCATTTGGCTAAATATTAGGGATGCCTCCCACTTCCTTAAACTCATTTCCATTACAAATCTACATTTTCTAGAGTTAAAAAATCCCCTGAGAACATTTGAAGACTTCTAATTTATTTAACATTAAAAACTCTGACGTGCTAAGGGGAGAAGTGAATTCAGTGCACATTTTCATAATTCTGTGATTCCTACCCTAAGCCATATACTACTTGAATTCTGAATACAGATAGGAAATAAGGTTTTTTTGCCAGGATTCTTCACTAAATCGCTCCGATGTAATAAAATCTATATTCAAGGGTAAATCAGCAATAAATTCTTATCCCTCATGTCCTTTGTGAAGGATCCTGCCGCGACAACATGGAGAACAATAATTTGAATAACTATATTTCCCACCGAATTCTAGAAGACCTACACAGATAATGAAGTTACATTTATGAACTATTGCATTATTTAAAGAATGATTTATGAATTATGAATAAATTATGATCACACTATTTAAAGAAAAAGAGCATTTATTACTTATTTCTCTGGACTCCCATTGCGTCGCGCAAAAAAACTTTACGGTATTTGTTTCAATGAAAACGGATAAAAGGAAGCGTTAATGATTTTAATTAACAACTAGAAGCCTGCAGCAGCGAAAATGCTACAAAAAATTGTCGTATGACGTCAGCTGTCGTATGCAGCGACGCACCGAGATTGAGAAATTGATATATACGCGTACCATTGTAGAAATCACGACCGTTAATAAGTAGTAGGAAAATCACATAGTTTCAACTGGGAAGAGAATATGGAGGACAACACCACAACGAATGAAGACGACTATGAAGACAACAGCGGTTTCTATCAAAGAATGAGGTTCCTCTATGGTGAGTCGACGGTTGCCTTGCTTAAACATGTCGCAAGTGACACCCGCAAATTGGCCAAAAGAAAAAACGATATGACCGATCCCGTGATTTTCCTACTACTATATACGCGTAGTGTCGCAAAAAATAGGCGATGTAACATCATTCTTCACATTTTATAATTTTCAAATAGATGAAGTTTCTTGACTGTAGTTTTCTAGAATGAGACCAGGTTGAACATTCCAAACGAACTCTTCTCACCTTCACGAAGATATGATAATTTTCACAGTGTAGGTCGAAACTCTACATAAATATTTTTATTCAGTTTGTAACTTAGACGTTCGACATTCAACTTATAACGCGGATCACAATTCACGAAATCAAATTTCGTCGAACTTTCGAGATTCTTTCACTAACAACGAATTTAAAATTTCACAACTAAAGCTCTTTCAAAAACGCTCTCGCTCATCCCACACCAAGTTGTAGAATGGGTTGTGATGAAATATTCAGACGATTTTACTTATTTACCCTTTGGACTGCAGGAATACCTACTTAAGTTATAGGAGGTTCGGACTACTGTCTATTAACCATTTTGGCATTCGTTTCCCCCACTTCCAGGGCCCTCTGTAGATTAATGGGTGATAGAAGATCTTATAACATGATTTCTGGAAGTGGGAGAAGATGGCGTGGCAAGAGCCATGCTTCATGTGCAATTTTCCCCAATATTAAACGTTAATAAAGCCATTAAATATTGGTACTCCTTTCGAAAGGAGGCGAAGTGAAACTCAGGATCGCCCTGAATAAGTCACAACCGGGTAAAAATCCCCACCATTGATGTGGTCTGAACCCGGCACCCTCAGGTTAGCAAATTACTGTTATTTAGATTTTATTCATTATTATTATTATTTCATTTAGACCATATAAATGCAGTTTATTTCCCGAAACGATACTTTGAGTTTTGGCGGCACGATGACCGTAACTCCGTGAAAGACTTTGGATGAAATTTTAAATGAAGACATTAACGGTCAAGGGGTCGAATAGATGTTAATAACAGAAGAATATGAAACAGGTTGATCAAGGGTCGAGAACAAATTCCTATTTATTAAAAAATTGTAAATTAATGAACTTTATAATGATTTTCTGATTGAAAACGGAACAAATTAAACATTTGCTTCTATACTTCGTATCCAACGTTCGGTGTACGTGGATATTTTGAAAACGCCAATATGTATTCACAACGTTACTTTCCGAAATACGCTCTGTAGGCATACGGCCAGTTCTTAAACAATGCTTAATATTTTTTTATTTAACTATTTTATTCATTTAACAATTTCACAACTATGAAAATTATAAACTCAGCTTCTCAGAAGGAGAAGCATCTTAAAACTTTTGAAAATCGAGATATTTACTAAAATCCTTGTGTACCGAATTATGTTAAAGGGACTTGTGTGCGAGTCTTGCTGTTCTCATTATGTATGCTACATCTTATGGAGAAACCTTCAGGGGCCAATGAAGCAAACGACGTGTTTAAAACTGGTCGATCGAAAAAAAGTTTGGGAATTCCTGCACTCAACAGTGGGCGACCACTGGTTTACTCCTTGGCCCAAGCGCGAAGGCGGGTGCGTGTCTAGCAGCGATACACGACCTTGATTCTTGGCCTAGGAAGACATTCAACATCTGGAACTCCAGCTTCACACACAAGATTTGTTATTTCGGATCTTCCTACGTTTACACATTCGTTCGGATCCAATTCCTCTTTTTTTTATCAACGGGATGCCTTACAGAAGCAACGGTTCAAAAACTGCAGATGTTTATTAAAACCCCTGCTATTAGTACCTCCAGACTTGGTGTAAAAAACGCTCTTGTCTCTTTGATAACACGTGTTGCGCCGACACGCACGTCGGTCACGCAACGTGATCACGCTCCACAGTACGACACCCGTGATGCGTGCGGCAAACGGAAAATGCGCAATGTCAAACACGCAACACTGAGCTGCATTAAAAAAAATCTGCGAAAATATTGTCGCCGTCCTTTGCGAGTCCGGGACGGTATCTTACGAAAGTCAAACGTTTCCTATTCAGTATTGGTCGATTAGATATTCCGGGCGCGTCTACTGCTGCCAATAGTCCCCTAAGTGTAGTGCACTTTTTTCCTCGGGAGGTGTCGATGGCTGGATGGCGAGATCCGGCTCCGACTTTCACGTCGGCTTGAGGGTTTTTCCTCCAACCAGGTCTCTCCCAGCAGCAATATCTCTAAGCTCCCCACTGATCTCCTGGCATGTGTAGTGTAGTGAGTAAGGCATGAGGATAGGACAAAGAAGGGAAAGGAAAGGTCACGCGGTCCGTTTGTCAGGGTAGTGCTCTGGCATTCGTCTGGTGCTAATCGGAAAAACAAGGGAAACTATCATTGCAGCCGGCCGCCACAATTAATCCCCCGAGAGCGGCTGAAGTCGACCTAGCTATCTAGATGGTGCAGACAAGGCCTGGTGAGACGTAAGTTGATGCCCTGAGCCACCTTTGCCGGTCTATTCAGAATTAGTGTTCGATGCCAACACTCGGGTGAGTTCCAAATAGCGATTGGAATCAACAAAACAAGCTATCTCCGGAGCAACACATCTCCAACTATCTTCATCGCAATCAGGGTGAACGAATCTCGAGTTTTAAGCATTTCTAAAGGAACTGTCATTACTGAAAGATTAACCCTAGGATGCATAGAGACGGTTGAGTCCGAACGTTTTAATTTCGCTTTATACTCTATACAGCTTCTTTCCTAAGAGCTTGCTTTCCGTGTAATCTTTCTTCTATCTTCCTACTTTCATTTTAGTCCAAGGTAAAGGAAGGATCCTTAGAAGTTGTATAGGTACGTTCTGAACTTTTATTCTTACGTCAATGCATTTGCAGGACTTTGAAGGCCCTTTTAATATTTAAATAAATTATTTATTTAATATTAAGTTGATTTTTATTGAAATTATTAAGATATTAAATTTTTAACAATACAAAACCATTTTTGTGTGCATTTTTGGAGAGGGCACAGTGTAGGGCTTAGGGGCCCTGGCATAGGCTTTCATGTAGTTTCTAGAGTCCGTGCATCATAGGGTTAAAAATGTATCCTTTTGTGCAATTTTTATGAGCAGACCAAACTCCCCTCCCACCGATTTGGAAAGTACATCCGCGGTCCACGTTAAACACCATAAAATCCGTTTGTTGAGAGAAGCACCGCTGTGCGCAGGTCAGAGCAAAACTCGCATTGGGCGTACCGAGGCACGGCGTTCATTAGAGAAGAAAAGGTTTCAGCGAGCACACAGCTGTACCAATCTCCCGGCGCAGGAAGTGATTAATGACGTTTCACCCGAGTGCCGCCGCCGCCGCCGCCGCTTCGTCTTATCGGCCTGCCTCTCCGAATCCCCACGGCGATGCTCGCCTCGGCAGCGGGGTCTCGCGTTGTTTGCGCCGGTGAGTCACCGAGGCGCCCCAGAGCAAATGGTGCGGTGCACTTGCACTCGGCGCCGACGCCAGCGCGCGCGCGGGGACGCCAGGAAGCTCGCGGACAGAGGAGCAGCGCACAGTGACCCCAACATTATAACTGGATGCGCAACTGCAATGTTTAGAAAATTGTGACGATCGTTTTTCATTAGGTTGGCAGCGGAGATCGTCCACCTACAGACTTTTTTACGAATTAAATAGGTCTTTTGTGTTGTTAATGATGTCTCTAAACAAAAATGCCAAAGTACTGCGTAGCATTCGGTTGTAATCGACAAGAAACTAAACTAGATGAAAATATTAGACATTCTTTGAAATCCATTACTTAATTTTTTTTAGGTTTCCATCGAATTATTTGCTATAATTTGATCTAACGATATTATTAAAGCTACGTAAACGAGGAACACTTCCCTACCTCAATATTAAAAAATCTCCAAGAAATGAAGACTGGATTTTGTTAAAGTATTGTAGGTAAATTGCAATTTCATAGTATTGAAAATTGGTTTTAACTTTTTGTTAAGATTTATTGAACATAAAAGATATGTTGAAAATTTAAATGAGACGCTAATTCCTGCTATTTGGTTTTGAGCACTGTGTGGTCTCAAGTCTACACTAGAGCTCACTGGCAGTGCCATACTCCACCGGAAGCACATTTTTGCACTGCTAATTCTCTACTACACTACGAATTCCATTAGAAGGCGGATACCAGTTCGTCGACACGCACACGCCAGTGCACATCTGCAACAGCGGATCAGCAGCTCTGCCAATTACAGAACTCAAGTTAATCCATGGCGTACTTCAAATCGAACGACATTAGAACACAAACCATTCACTATACAAACTGCCACGCAGATGAATTATCGTATTTTCCGCAACACTGCTGTAACACGCGTAACCTGTTTGGTATGAATAGAGCGAGATTTAATATCCTCGTAACCCGATTTGCTTGTCATTAATCGATAAGTAATATTGCCTTGCAAGTTATAACAATTGTTCATGTCTCTCTTCTAATTTCCGAAAATGGAGTTCTGGGCAACACCAATCCCTAAACTGGAATTGGAATAATGTCGGATAAAATTTATTCCACACAAATGTTTTTGGACTCCTTTACCTCAAAATATCAATTTTTGATACTTTACAATTATAATAGTATTACGTACAAGTGACGCTATATTTTGAAGATTAGAAGCAAAACCTGAGATAGCTAAAATATATATTTCATTGGTTTTTATTCATGATTTGTAGCATGGTAACTTGTACATTTTTACTTCATTAATATATTTTAAATAATATTATACAAGTTTTTTACAAGCCTGATGAAGGGGAACCAACCATTTCCTCGAAACGTTGCCAAATTATTTCATCTAGAACCGACCAAGTTATTTAAACAAAAAATACAAAGCTGACTTGGATTTTTTCTTCCCTTTTTCAATTTCAGGCGTCATTAAACCTGGTAGCCATAAACTTTGTAAGACTCACAAAAAACGTACACAGAAGTAAATGAAGTTTAAACATTACACCACCTCACGTGGCGTGATATTTATAATGGTTGTTTGAATATCAATGAAGGTCTGTGGCTACGGACATTTGATACAGCTGTAATACACCTTCATCCCTTCAAAAGTCTCATCGAACAAACTAACGCCTTCGAACTTCCATAATAAGACAAAATCAATCGCGAAAAGGATTCATTGAATTTGCTGATCACGATCTTCCTGAAATAACAGGAAGCGACCGCTCTGTACGAAGATCCCATCAACAATAAAAAGAATGACTCCCGAGAAATACCAGCAAGAACAGATTCATCTTTGAGGAAGCTCCCTAAGAATAAGTATGCAGTGGCGGAGCTCAACTAGAAAAACTAAAGGTTGCACACAAATCTAGTCTATTTCTAGGACCGTGAGTGAGACCAGGAGCCAACTTCGTTCAGAATGCTGAAGATTAATTTGAAATTCATTTCTTTCACCTCCACATTTTTGCTGTCTACACGATTTTATGTTCTGAACCTTTTTTTATTTTCCATTTGATGTATTTAAAATTAGTTTTTTCCTCTTACGAAAAAGTATATTGTGCCAAACGCGGCATTTTCGTGACGGGTGTGCAGGCGGCTTCGGAACATGGTGCGCTCGGAGGCGACTTCATCAAGCGCCCGCAGAACGCGCTTTTTGCGTCTGCGCACAGCCAGATGCGCAGAGGGCACTTTTTGTGGTTCCCGTTGCCACCGCCGCCGCCGCCGCCGCCGCCGCCAGCGCGTAGGGGTCGTCGGGAATTCTTCGCGAGCTCCGCCAGCGCATCCTCCAAAAATATAATTCTGGTTTGCAGCATTGCAGCGCACTAAACGAAACACTAAGTGCGGTTTTTATCGTACGAGGTAATAGAGTTCGCAATTATTGGACTTTGACACTGGCTTCCCAGATATTTGGTCTAACAGAAATAAGCCATGTTTAAAAAAGGACCAAATTCCTTTCGATTTTCGATTAGGAACAGAGAAAAACCGGTTTATGTGGCTCAGGTCAACAACTTATGTCCCTGCAGTGCTTCCGACCGGGAGGTCATTAGGTTCGAGAACCGATGGTGGCAGGACTTTCGGCACTAGCTACGCAGCTAGGTTGAGTTCAGTCACTGTCTGGAGGACAATTCTAGAGGCCGATTGCTCTGATTGGTAGTTTTCCGTGGTTTCTCCGATAACTCCAGTCAAATACAGGAGCAGTACCCTAACAAACGGGCCACGGACCGCGCACGATCTTTCCTTCCTCTTCCTTGTCCAATCAACGCTCCATTACTTAAACACACACACATGCACTTCACTACCACATACACGAATGTCGGGAGCGTAGAGATTTTTCCTGCTGGGGCGGTGGCCCTGGTGGGAGATCCTTGGTTGCGAAAATCTCCGCCAGCCACGTGCAGTTCGCCTCCGATCTCACAATCCAGTGGAGGAAGATCACTTCCCGAGGAAAACCTGCACTCCATTTACAAGACTAATAGCAGTTGACGCGCCCGGAATCTCTAATCAATTTAGTCAGAAAAGGTCTAGTCCTTTCAAAGTCTAACAAATTGTCATACATGTGAAAATGCCCTTTTTATATAAAAAAAGGTATGCAGACAAAATTTATGCAGCCTACACACGCAGTACACAGAGTTAGGGCCAAAGTAAATCAAATCTTATGACGTCATCACGAATTATTACTGTTGTTCTTACGTCAACTTCGTAAGCTTAAGGCCCTGCACTGTTTGAGAATGTCAGTTCAAATTTATTTGAAACTATGTTCTTGGGCTGAATCGCTGTGAACGATAAATATTATTGAATATTAATGAATTATTATATTATTATTATTATTATTACAAAAAATAGTGATTTGCTAAACTGAACTAGGTCTTCGAATTAAAAAGGCGTAGTCGTGCCGAATGGCAAAAAGTAAAAAACTTAAGACCTACCTGAGAATCCGTATTTATTTTTAATCTTCGGACATCAAAAACATTCTTTTTACCTCCCCTATATTTGAATGCATTATATTTGGAGGCTAGTGCGCCGACGTCCTTTGTGATAAGATCATTTGGGAAGGTCCACTGAAGGGCCTTTTGGCATTTGACTTTTCTCTGATTAGAGGAATGCGTCGCGAAGGAGGCTTATTTTTCTACAGTAGCTAATGGCTCAGTACGTTTTAGAGTGTATATGAATACTTGTGCGCTTGTCGAATGTGAATCTCGCCAGAATTCAGCTATAGAAATCTGTTCGGTTTTCTAAACTGATTAAATTTTTGGGAATGCAGTTGTCACTTCTGCAATACAAAAACTTGTATCATTCTTTTTTTCTCGTTTTCCACATTGTCTATCGAACACAGACCAAGCTCGTCAAATTTGGAACTTTTTATCAAATATGAAAGTTGTTATTTCCACACATTTCCATGTCGAAATTGTTGCGTAACAAGGCAATCCAAACGCTTTCAGCTCATTGCAGCCCCCACATAGCTCGGCATGTTTGACACGTGAGTCATAACCCAGCCAGTTTAATTTTCATGAAGGGAATTTAAACAATCTTAACTCAAATAAGGACACAGGATGTTTAATGTTGGTTGCCGTCAACTAAAAAGTTAGCATACCCACCACAGTTATTTGAAGGTTTTCCACGACGGTTACATACCAAAGTTCCACAAAAGCGTATCACAAAAAATTGTTTGACTTACGGACTCCTTTTTCCTACGTAGTATGAATTTCTCCTTTTCTCCATGTAAATAGGTCAAGTATAATGTATTCCAGTGTAATGAAATTTCATTTTTTATTCAAATAAAAATTAAAATTGAATCTAAGGTTAAGAGATTTAATTTCGACGGGAAATGTTATTTCATTTGATGCGACCGACTACATTCGCACTTATACGAATGTTTTTGTTGCAAAATACTGTTTCAAATACTACAGCTTTTGTTTTGTACGTTGAAACATTCCATGCTGCGTAACAATCTAGACCTGAAGTGGAAATCACTATTGCTCTCATTGAATAAAAATAACGGGATGACATCACTAACATTTCGATGGGAACAATCTTTTGTATTTTTGTAAACTTGTAAATGAAGTGTTTGGAATGTATGAATATATGAAGCAGCAGTCAAAAGGACCCAGTCGCTTCCAGCCAAGCGCTTCCAAACCCGAACAAGTGCACGAAAGTGCCAACAGATTGCGCGAGGAGCCTTCTGTCGTCCAGCCGAGGTTTGCCTCCAATCGCCCACTTCACAGTACTGATACGACATCCACAACGAAACATCAGTGTCAATACATCAACTGAAAACCAGCGAGGGTTTGAAACATCAAGGTTTTAATAACCTCTGCCATTAAATTCGTGAAAAACAAAATTTAACTTAACAACGGCTGTGTATATGCACAAACAAAATTTAACCTAAGAAGGTAAAAATCCTATGCATGTTCCCTTCAAGCCCTTTATACCGAATTTCTCTGAAACGCGAACTGTCTACCTAAACAGTACAGACCATTTTCATCAAGATTTATATTCATCGATCGATCTGAGCAAACTCTAGGCTGTGCGAGTGTCAAACTGATATTTTGATTTGAAGGCCCTATACTCTCAACCTTTTCATAACTTTCTCAAAAATGGCTGCAATTTTTTTTGATTCACCTTCGTCCTCTGATAGCACACAGGAAGCTTAAAAGAAGAGTTCACGTCTCCATTTTCGTTGTCTCTCAAACTTCGAAAATCGCAAAAGGAGAAATAACTCGAGACAGTCTGACCTGTTGAAGCCCCACTAGTTCTTTCTCGCTACCGTTTATGTAGTATAGAGAACGTATGTAATGATGTCCGAAAAAAACTAAAAGAAGCGAATTTTAGGAAGAACAATTCTTATTAGGACCCTGATAAACGAAGTGGATAAATCCAGTTGCTAAATTTAGAAAGAAAAAAGTTTTAACACGTGGTGTAACCAGAAACCATATTTTGTGGGTCCTTGATACCGAAAAATCAAATGACTGTAAAACGTCAGTCCGTCTGGACAATGCTAGCGGCTAAACCGTTCAGCCGATTTTCTCCAAAATTAACATTCTCTAATCTATCTGGCTGATGTCGCGGCCCCCTTCAATTTCAAACCGAAATTTTAATTTGGGGGATACTTTTACATGAAGCCCTTGGGGGATTTTCCTAATTAAAAAAGTGGATCCATCGTTTGATAAAATTGAATTGTTCGATAGTGTGAAGGACGTTTAAGAGAATGGTGGTCTCATGTTCATCAAAAATTCTGATTTTTCGAAAATTGCAAAAATGGAAATTTTTTTCCGAGCCTTCCCACCGCTACAATAATGAAGATAAGAGATTTTTCCATTAATGAAATCTGTTCCTTGAAGATAGATTTTGAAAGAAGTCGTGTCCAAATTTTCTAAAATTTGAGTCCTTGGGGCGTAATTTTGCGTGAAAGTGTGCGCTGTCGTGGCGCCGGGCGCCGGCTGTGGGGAGCGCGGGGCGTCACAAGGGGGCCTTGTATTTCCGGGCGGAGGGGCGCGGCCGGCCGCATACTTCCGATAAGCGACGGCGCCTCCGCGTGCCTTCGGCGGCGGACGCAAAGGCGAGCACACTCGCAGGCGCTTCGATCGCCGGGAAACGACGCCTTCAGGCGGACGACCTTGAGCTATCTCTGCGGGGGCTTCACAACTCCGGATGGATTCACGTTTCCGGGCCCGTCATGTGCGGAGCTCATTACTCCCGAAAGTGTGGGCCAGGTTTTTATCGCGGGAGGTGGCGGTGATCTTCACCCGCTCGACAGCGAGATCCGATGCCGATAGCTTCGTCGGCTTGACGATTTTTTCCCCACGCAGGTATCTCCCACCGGCGGGGCACCGCAAGCTCTCGTTCGGCGCCCGACCGTCTCCCGGCTTGTGGAGGCAACGGGGGCGAGGTGACAAGGAATGATCGCACGGCCCGTGGCTTGTTTGTAGCACCACCAATCAAAGTAGCTGGCCGATGGAATTCTTCTTCAGAGAGCGGCGCGGCTGAATTCTACCTAGCTATACAGGCAGTGTCAAAATTCCTGGCTCCGTCGGGGCGAACGGAAGGCCCTCGAGGTCAGAGGCACTGCAGTGACCGCAGTTGAGGCTACGGGCCAGTGCCACGCGTTGACCTAAGACCAACTGTCAAGGGCAGAGTCCTCGTACGTTGCCCTGCGACATCTGTGGTGAAAGGGCCACTCAAACCTTTCGCGCATGCGCAGACCAGTTTTTTAAAAATTTCATTTTATAAATGGCTATGTCGTGGGAGCAAGGGACTTCTCGTGATGCCACCGAGAAGCACAACGGGGCAATGCGTAGGCAACCCGCGGGCCACCAATGTTTGTCGACTGCCTGGGTTGCTGATTTGCACCCTGACTCTCCGCCTTCTTTCAGCAGGTTGACGAAGTCAAATGTTGATAAATGCTCCTAGGAACACTTCGTTTTACTTCTTGAACGGCACTATTTTAATTCGCACATTGCTGTGAAATCAACTGCAAGCACTTCCTTTTCCCTTGCGTAGGCAACCTCATCGCCTGCTTCTTTCTGCGAAGACATGTACGCGCCTGTTGCTTCCCCACTAACAATGCGACATCAACGAAATATCCCATGTTCAAAATACTCTCTCCGAAACCACCCGTTTTTAAGCACCTACGTTTGGAAAAAGTTAAGCGTTTCAACACCAATATTCACATTGGGGGGGGCTTTCATGTTACAGAAGTCGTTTTTGTAATTTGTAATTGCTGTTCAGCTGACAAAAAGTCAAGAAAATAGAACAATTAACCGTTAGTACTACCTCACAGGAGAATACAAAAATACTTAATAAAATCTGTACCATCTTTTTCTGCGCGACTGGTTTAAAGAATGAATTCAGTTGCAGTCTGGAGGAGAATTCTGGAGGCCGGCTGCTCTGATCGGTAGTTTTCCTCAGTTTCTCCAATCAGCACCAGGCGAATGCCGGAGCAGTACCCTAACAAACGGGCCACGACAGCGCGCGATCTTCCCTTCCTCTTCTTCTCCTACCCTCACACCTTACACACAAACATGCACTGCACTACCACTGTCGGAAGATCGGAGCCTAGCGCTTGTCTCGGCTGGGACGGAGCTTCACTGAGAGATACCTGGTTCGGGAAACCCCGCTAGCCGACCGGGCAGGTCGCCGCATGTCTCACCACCCAGCGTGGGAAGATCACAGCCACCTCCACGATAAAACCAGCAGTACACGTACGGGACAAGACCCCAGCCGTTGTCGCGCACGGAAACAACCAAAAACCTACATTCTCCACCAGCGCATTCCCCGCGCGCTTATTTGCCTCTTCGCTTCGCAGTTTGCTGAAAACCTTCCTCGTGCAGCCGGCGCCTGAGGACTGGCAGCCGTCGCGACAAAAAGCGACGCGTCGGGTGGGGGCGGGGAGAGGAACGCGGACGCGCGCGGCCCAGATATTTGGCGGGGAATCCGAGCGCCGCTTTCCGGCCCCCCCAACCCCACACAGCAGCCCCTGCAACGGGCCAACGTCAACCCGCTTCACCAACAAAAAGATGCCGAAAATACCGCCCGCCTGCCAGCGACTCCTCGCAAGGTTAAAAAATGTAACCTGGATAAAATTAATGACAAAATTAACAAAATGGAACCCACCGGTCGCCATATTGGCTTCTTAATAACTTTATGTAGCATATGTGATGCTAAGTAGGAATCTTTTACGTCCCGTAAAAATACGAATTCGGCCCCTTTTTGCCGAGTTGTCCCCGTAAAAACTTCGTCGGGACGTATTTTACTTCGTTCACCTTTTCGCTATTGGGAAGCACAAAACCTGTTCATTTATAGTTTCCTGGTATTTTTAAGATTACACGAAAATGGAAATAGGAACTAACATTCCCCATTGCCTCTCGTACATCGTATCGCCCTAGAGACATTTCACTTTACATCCTAGCCATTCCAAGCGGTTCTGGAGAAAGAATTATTTAAAATTCTGTTAATTATTGAACACGACACTTTCAAGAGAAAATTTCGGTGCCCCGTATTTTTCTTAAAAATATAAGAACCCTAATGCCTTTTCCAGGTATCTCTCTCAGTGGGGCACCGCCCCAGACGAGACAAACTCATTTCGCGACATGTGTGGTAACCTAGTGCATATAAGTGTACAGGTGTGTGTGTAATGCTGCCCCAATGTCTTCAAAAAATAATATCTATTTTACATTATCTATATTGTCCCAGACTTCTAACGAATCTTCTAATACCCTGATTTCTCCCCATATTCCAGAGCAAACGAAATTCCCCGAATTTTCCCGGATTTCCAGTGCCCACCCTGTGTTAATATTTTATATGTCGGAAGGTCAATAGGAAGAGCAAACTGCCCAGCAAACACTCCTTAATTTCAAAAAGCACTTTCGCAGAGTACCGTGTGGCTAGAAAGTAACTTTTCATATATAATGGGGTAATGCTCTTTCGAAGTCCGTATGGGATATACAAAGCCCTGAAAACACTCCTGCAATAACGTGGCACATTAGGGGGAGGGACTGCAACATTTAACAATATTTACTACAATGGCAGCACTAAGTTACTGTTCTTTAATGCCTAACACAACACCTAAAACAAAATATATTAATTAAACCCTATCCGATCTGTCAACTGCCCGCATTCCATGAATCATGTGGGAACACTGCAACTTACATTAAACCTCTTTCTAGAGGCATTATCACGAATTATATTTCCAGTTTTCGATTTCCGAACTCTTATTACTTGGTGTGAAGCAAATTTACTGGGGATGTGGTTTAAAACAACGTCGTTCACGCATGAACGGCGGAAATTAGTCATTTGGCGCCTAATCTCCAATAGAAACAATTTTAACCTTTTCTTTATGTAAATTGAGCGCAAAGGGTATACACTTTAAACGTACTGCGCCCGAATGAGTTTTTTTTATTGCTCCAAATCCCGCGAGCCTAAGTTCAGAGGAAAACCAATGCGAGGAAGCACGAAGAATCCAATAATTGCTTCGCAAAAAGCCCAGCAGAGGGCAGCACTTCCCCGTCCGGGTCGAAGCGAGCGTCGCCACGATAATTAGGCGCCTCAAATTGTCGCTTTTCGAGAAAAATGGCCGTTTCTACTTCAGATGCTGGCGGACGACCAAGCTGCACCGGATCGCGTTGCAACGCAAAACCTCTTCGCATATCGCAAAGCAATTGTTTCCACACTCCGTGATAGACTATCCGGCAGCTTTTGGCACGCATCCACTCACGCAAAGATGTCAGAAGCTGAACTGTCTCTCCCAGGGCAGGTGAACTACTTTTTCCTAAAACAATTAAGGCAGGAAAGCAGCTTGTAACGCCAATGCAGGCTAACAACCTTCATTTTTAATGTTCATGTTCCAGAAAGTTATCTCGCACGAACGAGTGAAGGGGTTTTCTTTACAAGTCGCTCAACGAATCTACTCGCTCTCGCACACCACGAATGTAAATCAGTTATTTCGACGCCTTAAATTCAAATACTTACGAATTTGGTATTTCATCAAAATTTCCAGGATCTTCGAGCAGGTGAGCTCTCATTAAGGCAAGCTTGAACCTAATAACTTTCCATACTTGGTCGAATGTTATGCACTTGGAATTTTTCTTAAAAAAATTGGAGTCTGGCCGCCTTTAACGATAATGAAGTGTGTACTATATTCGCCTCATCTCCTAGAACGAAGTATTGACGTACGTCCCGAACAAATTCTCGGTATTTCTTGAAGTGGGTGCAGCAAATCGATTTGACCCGCTTCCGAACTGCACCGCAAGGCCTTCACGGTCACCGGGCGAGTTCACGACGAAGACTCCCCCCCCCCCAATACCATTCTCAGATTGATTAATATGACGAATGCATTTTTTAAGTTCCAATTTCACTTTGAACATCTTAGTAATGCGCGGAAAGGCTGTGATGCAATTACACATCACTACGTTACGAATCTTCAGACAATACAATCGATAATACGCCTCTATGGCCTGGAGTAACCTTTTTCGAATAACCGTTTGGGAACAAACTGTAGTTAATACTTCGTCGCTACTTTCCATCAATTGAATAACACTATAGAATTTCTTACAAATACGTAGTTTTGAGAACTAAACACAGTGTAAATAAAACATTCCTACTCCTACATATCCCTCCCTCTTCACCAACCCAGCATTTAACCCAGCCAATCGGGACGACACCACCGAAAACAACAAAAAACAACCGTTTACTTCCCTGTGCACTATGTCCTCTGAACACAAGGACACGACTCGTCACCGTCAGTGATAAAGTTATGTAAATGTAACATCCGTGTAATCTAGAAACCTGTTCCATTGTTCGATACATGAATCGTCCTTGCTAGAGGGCAGGTCGTGGTCGACTATGGAAATCTAAACCGGAAGCCATCGATAAGTCGCCCCCACAACACTTCTTTCACTGCTCTCCACCAAGATCAATCACGACGATCGAAGACAGGCTTGAGATATACGCTCAAGAGAAATATTTGTAGGGATCGCAAAACATTAGATAATGCTCAATCTACGAAATCTGTTCAATTCTAAAATCTAATATTTAAAGTAATTTAATACTATAATCACAATACACATTCTGTAAACACTGAAAATCCTACGACTTCGTGCGTGGAAACAAGTTGGACTTCTGTTTGGCAAAACAATAGACTAGTTTTTCCCACTGACCAAGCCCATTGAACAAGACTGCCTCCGAATAGTCAACAAAGCGTTTTATCTCTTAATATGATTCCTCACAACATTCATGTTAAAGGAGGAATAGTATTTTCCTTCGATGCTCTTTTTTCTTCATAGAATTTTTCAGAGGGTACCATTTTCAGAGGCGATTTTTCAGAGGGTACCATTTTCTACAAAGAGATGGTTCCGCTAGGACACCAAGGCATAGGCTTCTCGTTGACAGTTTCCTCGCTTAAAACTTCGTCCCTTGCATAAAACGTTAAAACTGCCAGATAATGCTATTTTGAAATAACCAAGAATTCGTTTTTGAATCGTGACTTATGTTTATTAGATACAAGAATCCTAAAGATTACCTCAGTCTGCAATACAAATCGTCGCGTTCCACATTTTAACTCCATTATAGAATCTACCAGGAAGTCTTTTGGGATCGGACAACGAATCGCTTCCAGGAAAGGCGAAGTGGTTACTCAGGAGGTTCTGCGAAAAGGGTCGGTGCAGTGCGGCCCTCTCTGCCCTTCCGGGAAGAGCCCTCCACCCACCCACCAGGGGGCGCGGCGCTGCGTTGCTGCAATCGACAGCGCTGCCATCACCTGCGCACGCGCTCTTCAAGCGTTTCGCATCACTGGGGAGCTTTTGCTCCCCCGGACGTTAAAGCAATCGACAGCGCAATCCGTCTTCTGCGCACGCGCGGCTCTTTGCATCTGCGCATGCGCACAACATGCAAATTGCAGTCGATGGATTACGCTATGCTGTGCAAAATCTTCCATTTTTTAGTATCAAAACAAATTACGAAGTTAGCTTTTCAGATGCAAATCGTTCCTAACGTTTTGGTTATCGAAAGTTCGCAACAACCCTTCTGGCTATTTTTTTTATTACTTTTTAACTTACGTTCTAATGTTGCTCACTGTCGCCAACTCACAGAACACGTCTTTTTTTAAATTTCTATTTCGAGTTGCAACTAGACCGGACGGAGATCGATAAAACCAAATGAACGCTGCTTTCTCCAAGCTACGAAACTTTAGAAGCAAGTCTTTAGAGTTTAGTTCCTTTCCTTCCCGCGTGAATGCGTTGCGACGCAATTCACGTCTCCAGGCAGCATTCACCCCTCCCCACGCGTCGCAATGGAGCTGTAACCTCTGACACTCCCCTCCCCCTCTCTGACATCAGAACGGTTCGACTAAGGGATTAGCCTTGCCGGGCGCGTCAACTGCTAAGGTCATTAGCCCCGTAACTGTAACCCAACTTTTCCCAACCACGTATCCCCCACAAGCGGGGCACCGGCCCAGAACCGAAACCACCATATCGATTTACTCGTTTACGTCGGTGAGGCTAATATGCCAAGTAGGGAGTCTGTGCACGCCATAGCGCACAGCACTATATGACTTCTGCGCATGTGCAGATGCACAAAAATGATGCGAAACTGCAGCTACAGTAGCGGCAGCGTATAAGCAACTTCCACTTCTCTCGCCACATGACGTGCTGTGAAGCAATCAGCTGTTGAGGATTTGTTTACTTCCTCACCGCCAGCGTTCTGCGTTGCCGCTCATCTGACTCTCACGAAGTCGCGTTGACGATAATGTTCGGCTGTGGCGAAGGTTATGAGCGTGATATCAAGGCGTGCGGTCGCCTGTCAGCCAGTGTAAATGCTTTGAAATTTCATGTATGTATCCTGTACGTGATGCCATGTGCGTAGCAATGCGTGGCAACAGCGCATCGAACTGTCAGAGTCGCTTTTACGCTGCCGGTGCGGTAACTGCAGCTAGTGCTTTAACGTTGGAGGGGGCACAAACTCCCCAGCGAGTTTCTGCACCCTCGAACGTTGCAACAATCGAAAGCACTACTGATCTTCTGCGCATGCGCAGTTCAAGCCTCGCATCACTTGTGTGCATCTGCGCATGCGCAGAAGACCGGGCCTGCAGTCGCGCGCGAAAGCCGCCTTATTGTATCTCGAGTTCCGCCTACAGAACGCGCTGCCCACTGCCGCCGCGACTGTGGCGGCGGCGGCCGCGGCGGGCAGTGAGTCACAGTGCGGGGCGCGGGTGGGAAGGGGGCGTGGCAGGGGGAGGGGAGGGGAAGTCTGCTTTCGCAGCAACTGCGAAGCTCCAAGCGGAGGGGCACTGCGACGCACGTCCGTCACCTCGGAAGCCACTTCATCCATGGATAATAGATCATAAAATTTTCCGTTTTTATTACTCAACATTTTATAAAGCCCACGTTTGATTAGGACTCCAGTCGCGAATACTGCCCACCATCTACCACGGTGCTCAAAAGCTTACAATTACCAGAAACTAACACCTAACACATTCAAGAAAACTAGCTTTATGTAGAATTACGACAAAAAATTACACACACGCACAAAATAATAATAATAATAATAATAATAATAATAATAATAATAATAATAATAATAATATTCTCTCCCTCTCGCAACGGCGCAGGTAGCATGACCACTGTTTGCCTGGAAGGAATTTCCTTATTCGTAGTTTTCCAGGTTTTCCAATTTTTATTTCCTCAAAATAATTAATAATTTTTTCATGTAATTTCAAACTTTAAAGACTATAGAAGGCGGCCTGATAGTTTTACTGTTCTCCGAGCAACGAAATATTCTTATTTTCCCCTGTTTCCCCTGTTTTCCACGCTTTCCACAAAGTGGTCCCAGTGTTCTGGCTGTTGTTGCTGTCGCAGAACAGTAGCGGATACTATTTCCACCAACAAACGAGCTACGATTTTTATTCTCGAGTACTGCCGATCATACCACGATGCACAATTTTTTTATAATTACTAGTAGTTTTCATTCTGACACGTTAAATATTGCACGCATTCATATACATTAGCTAAAGCTGAAGTAAAAAATGGGGGGGAGAAAAAAAGGAAAAGAGAAAATGAAAAAAGCCCGCCCCGCCCTCTGTGGCGCAGGGGCGTCCACGGCCGCCAGATGGCGCAGCTGTGGCACCGCAGCGGGGGAGGGGAGGGGAGGGGGCCAGGTATGCACTTCCGGTGGCATTGAGAGGCGGCCCGTGACTGACGCCGCCCGCGCCCACCTGCACTGCATCCCTCTCCCACCTACCTCCCCACTACAACCCCACTACACACTGGCCGATAACCACTTCATTGTCTCACCGCCTGCCTCAGAAAATTAAGCTTTTTAATTCAGTCGCGAACGGCCTTCTGGACGGGGCTCGCGGCCACGAATGTGCTGACCAGTCTCAAAAATATTCGCTTTATTTGGCAGGAGGTGTAACAATGACCTAACGTCATCGGCCACTTGAAAAAATAGAAGCATACATTTCGTAAGGTCTGCTTAATATCACATTGATCGATTATGATTAGTCCACTTCTGCCCGTTTTCAAGAAACATTTGCTGGTCCTTTTAGAGTTCTGACAACAATTAAAAGTTTGTGGAAACAAAAGTTTCCATTATCACGAGCATCATCTTACCCCGCTGGCTTAACATACACAATTCCGAAGACATGTTCACATGTGTTCCAGGTTTTCCCTGGGCTGGAACGATTATCTGTATGTGTGCTACTTCTCAATGCAAACAAATTTTTTACTTCTTTCGCCGGATGGACGAAACGGGATGGAGTGTGGCTAAACCACCTCAGGTAACGAAAAGTGAAAGAGGATGAGCTGGGAAGCAAAGGTGAGAAAATTGACCGCGAGATTCAGTCTGGCCATTCTCCTCTCGAGAAACACGAGGAACTGGGCTACAATCGCAATCTCCCCCGGCGCTTCCGCCAGGTGGTTAGTCCAGGACTAATGCTGAATCCACATTAATATTTCCCTACAAGCCACACTTCAAGTTTTGTCACTTTGTTCAAAAAATTGAATGATTTAATTTTTGTTTCTACAACAACAAAAACTATTTCACCCCGGGAAAAGTCTTTAGCACAGCTGAAAAAAGTACCCGTTTGTCAATCTGTTAAACATTTCCACAGGTATCAAATTTGATTTCCTAGACTGTATTTAGAATTTTACGAGAATGGCTGGTACCGACTCATTAACAATCTGAAAATAATATTACCTCCTGAACCATTCTCCTAAGCGAAATTTAGTCCCGTATCAGCGTTTAAACTATCTCTATGAAGTAAAACCACAGTTTTATCGGCTTCGATAACCATGTGACCGTAACTACAAGCGATTATCACAAGAAATCTCTCCCAGAAGGTGAACACTATTCCCACCTGCCGTCCGTGCCCGCCATTCATCCGCCTCCCGGCTAATCTTTATGCATGAAGCAACCGCCCACGTGCAGGCGCGAGGGAATGCCGCGTCTCGTAAATGAATCAGCGCCAACACGCTCCGAACATCACCGCTAATACCGACCTTGATGTCGCAACTCCCCACGTCGCAAATTACGTCGTTCGCAAGTGTTGAATATATATTTCTTAAAATTAATTTCGTGAGTTATAAAATGAAACATTCCACTATTTAACTATTAGTGGAGTATTTCACACTAAAGAAAATAAAGCACGCACGAAATTAATTTGTTATAGTCTAATCTCATCAGTAACTCATCAATAGAAATTGAGCAAAAAATAAACGCTGTATTTTTTTAGGACTAATATCTAGTTTTACATCTCAAAATTTTCCTTGATTCTGACGGACGATTCTTACCCTAATTTCCTGATTATCCCGTCTTTTCCAGAGCAATGAATTTCTCTCATTTTTCCAGTTCTCTAGAAAATTATCACCACGTTTTCTTTAAAAATAGCGAGCCCAATGTACCTTATGACCTTTTACACTTTTATTATCCGCAAATTTATAAAGTATCCGATTTATGAACCGACATTATCTTCGTGATCTGCAGTTCGCATTTCAGTAAAACAGCGATCATCAGTCTCCCGATTCGCCATCATCTTGCTTCTCCGTCGCCCGGAAGAAAAGTACTTTCATACGTCACACTTTCCAAGCGTGTTAACAGATTTTAACACCACACTGAAACTGACGTTTCTTTACTTATTCCTTGCTTCGTTGAGTACGGGTGCTACCATCTTCAAAGACACGTGGAGTATTTAAACCGAAGAAAATAATTACTTTTGTGGGCATTCTTTCAAGCATTTTTTGATGTAGATTGTTTATAATTTTTTTTACGACAAGCACGCTTTTAAATAAGCAAATAAGTTACTTTCCGTGAAAAAATTCTCAACGTCTTTAGATCACCGATAAGCCTCTGATCCCATGGCTCATGGTTGATCAAGATCATACTTTGACACTTTCAAATGTTCCTTACTTCAGCTGTAGGCAACTTCGATATTAAGCACAGTACTAGTCCTACACTTTTTGTGTTGTTTAAACGTCAAGTAGAAATACTTTTTAAAACCGTTAAAAACTTAGCCATAGTCAAATGCCTATGGTCAGTTTTGGTATTACACAATTTCAATAATTACATGAATAGGCATATACTAACGTTTACAAAATGAAGTATGAAGGCAACAAAATTGCAGAAAATATTTTTGTAATGCTTTTTTAATCTTACGTTTTCATATTCACGTTATTAAAATTTATCTAAATTAGTGTTAATTTGATGCCACTATTTCTAATCATTACTGCTACATTTACTTACGTACAGCTCAGCCTTTATTCGGGTCTTTTCTATCCACTTACCTGGAACAAAAAGAAATCAATTAAGCATATCTCTACAAGAAGATGCATATTGATAAGCAAATAAACAATTAAATTTTTACACATTAATTTTCTATTACCCCAAAAAATTGAGAAGGTTTTTTAATTGTGTACTATTACTATTGGTTATGAAATTTCGCAACTCTAGGCAATGACTGTATCATAAGACAAAATGAACTTTCATGTGGAGTGCACAAACAACTGAAGCAATCAACAGGTTTTGCCATCCAGGCAATGTAGCCACGTGTCAGACAGCCCTACCGTTATAATCCAGAACGAGATTCGGAAAGTTTTGCAAGAAATACTATCAAACTACAACGCATTAAACGTTTAATGGTAACTGTTTTTGCTCACCCTGAACTAGGAAACCTAATCGCTAAAATTTGGTTCGAGGCAACACTTTCATCTAATCAACTGTTCCCCTCCCAATTAATTTTAAGAATTTTCTGCGCTTTTCCGATTTCAAGACCTTTTGAGCCCTTCCAGCCAACGGAGAATTCAGAATCCAGAATTCAGTCTCGTGGGCTGCCTCAGTTCACGGGAGACCACTACACTCTGTACACGTGCGCCAAGAGCGTAGCTTACAGCAACAAATAAGTTCTGTAAACAAGTTCTCTATATTTAGCCCAGTTTTTCGGGGAGAGCCCTCTTGAGGGCCGCGGTATCTGCATCCTGCCTTTCCCATCCCAATCAACCTTGAACCGCGCTCCTTACACACCCAAATGTTTAACAGGAATTCAAACATCTGTTTGCTCTTGAATTACCGAATGTAGGCGGCGGAGTCCATTCGGTTGAATCGAGATCTTTTCCTACCAGGCACTCCAGCACGGGCCGTCATTGGCGCATTAGGAAAAGTCTAGCATGGACCTCCTCTAACCGAGTGTTTTTGATGGGTCGGTGGGGAAAGATTGAGCTTGATATGTTATATTCTCCCTAATACCTAGAAAGGGTTCCAAGAGCATACATTCCAATAGTGAAACACGTCAGGGAGATCTTGTTTTCCTTATAACCTTTCACTAACAAGGCTATTTCATTCTTTGATCTTCAAACTGGAATCTTAATTTTGGGTTTTATTTCAATGTATACAATAAGGCTATATTTTAATTGTTTACACCTATTGATCTCGCAGATATAACCTGTTTATGGGAGAACAACCCATTACCGAAACGTTTTCTTGTAACTAATATATATATTGAATGCAATGAACCATGCGATTGCAGCTAGGTTTGCAATCAATTATTGCCTACAAATAAAGGCGGAGGAAAAAAAAATTAAGAGGACGTAAAGCAGTTTTCTATTGTTCTTGTACACACCTCAACTTTGTGACCGTCTTTTTATTTATTTTATTTATTTTATTTATTTTACGTCAAAAACAGTTAAAACTGCGTATGACGTGCTATGGGGAAAGTGAATTGTGTGCACATTTTCAAAATTCTGTGATCCCTACACTAGGTCATATACTACTTAAATTTTGGAAACAAAAAAAAACCTGCCATGTAATAGAATCTATTATCAAGGATAAATAAGCAATAAATGTTGGCTCTTATCCATGTTGTCCATGTCAAGACTAAGGGACGCTTACATTATTTTCCAAAGCGCGCAAAGTTTGAAAGAAAAATATGCATCCTCCGGCCAGAATCAGTTTCGATTTTAAGGGAAAAATCGAAATATTGGATTGTGTTATCCAACCTATTACCATACAGCGCGTAGCGACTTCATTCTCATGCCCAGTGCTTCACTGCTTGCAACGTAGCTGGCGCTCATGCGACAGCAAGGCTGCACGGAAGGGGCCGCCCGCCATAAATATTTACCACTTACGGGTTGCCCTATGGAAAAGCAATTCTTTACATGCTTGGTTTGTAATGAATATGTGGTGTCAATAGATACTATTTTTTTTAAGTATTCCTTTTTGAGCAGAGTCCGTGCTCCTTTCAGGAAAACCTTTTCGTGTGGTACTTTTCAGCAGCATTTTGGCTGCATCAGGCCACTAGTTACAAAGTATCGCTTCTAGTACTTCCATTCGCTTTTGTATTCCCATTGCGACCATACGCGTGCACCACAAAAGGCCCAACCAAGCGCAGCGCAAATCGATATTTCCACCCGCAAAGGGCTTTTTAGAGGTAGAAGCAATTTAGAACAAGAATTTACCCAAGCAAGCTCTTAATGTTTTGTAAGCACGCATGTCATGTTTGAGTTTTCTGGCATATTTTAATTGTGAAGCAATTGCTCCGATGTGTTCAATGCACGATAGCACAGTTTGAATCCCGCACAAGGGCCACAAGCCTTAACCATATGGTCCCACCATCACCACAACACGAATTTATATTAATACGAATAGAAGAAACTGTACCCCATTTTTTGAAACACGATTGCATGCATGGAGGAGCTTAGCTTAGGAGATTTAGCTTAGTTAAAAGTGTGTGCGGAGATGAGCAGAGAGTTAAAATTTACAAGTAACATGCGCCACAAGTCTATTAAATTAAAGAAAATATGTAGCGTACAGATGCAACCCGCTGCAGCACAACTTTAATACGACTAGTTTTAGAGCCTTAACATTTCAATTGTGAAGAAGCAGTTTTAACTTGCGACTTCCAGATCAGCGCTCGTGGGCCGCTGTGGCATTCTGCGCGTTTACACTAAGCCTCACAGTGTACCGTGGCTTCGGAGCAAATCGAGAGGACAATGAAAGCTTACATTCGCCTTGCAATGGCGCCCTAACACAAATCTAAGAACGAGAAATCTGAAAAGAATGAGGATAAGGGGAAGATGCTTCACATTATTTGTGAAATCCAAAAAAAAGTTCTTCGGGTTTGAGAACTTTTTATGTAAACGAACATTTTGCGCGGGAAAAGAAAAAGCACTACATTTTCAGATCTTTTTGCAAACTTCACTTTTATCGGCGACACGTTCGTTTCTGAAACATTGAAAAACGAGTAACTGCGAAAAGTAAAGAGGAATTTCGGTAAAATTGTAATATTTTTATTATTAACCTCCATAAATAAACTTTTACAACCTGTAAGACTGCTTGCACTGCTATTAACTTTTACAAATTTGTTAAAGTATTTCATTTAATTCAGAAACTCGTTTCTAATAATTAAGTTGTACCAAAAGTTATTTTTTCTTTCGTTTGAGCAGCAGCACGTCATTATGGTACTTTATCCAGAATGGTAAAATAAAAAGAAATTAAGAAGTATTCCTATTGAAATGTTTTAAGCACATTATTATTATTGTTATTATTATTATTATTATTATTATTATTATTATTATTATTATTTGAAGCGTAACATTACCATGCATTAGCATAAACTGTCCCCGTTCTTCCATGCATACATCTATTTTGTATCATATAAACACATCGCTTCCATGTGGCCCACTGTCCGTGAGGCGCCAATGACTTCCTACCCAGACTGGCCAGCGACGGCCCTCTTCAACACTCGCCGTGGTTGAAAATGCGCTAGGAGTGAAGCATTTGTCTATTTAAAAAAGTCCGTACCGCTAGGACTGCAGAAGGGAAACCACTTAACTAGAAGGTTGAAAACAGATTTGCGTTTACCGTAACAAAATTTATTTTTGACGTTTTATCCCAAGAGAGTTAAAGAGAAAGATTCTGTGCCTGAAAAGCACATTGTCCACAGTATATTTGACTTCAGGAGAACTATTGCTGTGTTGAGGCCGCGGGAAAAGCTTCCGTTGCGTTTCCAATCTATGCGGGAGAAAAACAACCCGAATGATCCCCTATTGGTGCGTCACCGATGGTAATTCAAACTAATGTGCTAAAATAAAACCAAAGTGTCACTATATATATATATATATATATATATATATATATATATATATATATACATATATATACATATACACAAGTTGTGTTCTAGGCTAGTATCAAATGAGTCGTCAAATTAGTGTACATATGAAAAAGAAAAATCCCTTTGTTGTAGCTCTAATGAAGGCTTAATAAAAGCCGAGGTTTTTTAATGGCCGAAACTCAAGAAAATTACATAGTATGAACGAACGCGGTCACAAACCTAAGCACGTCTATTTAAAACATTGAATTATCATTTAAGAATTGAATATAGGTTTAAAAAGTTTATCCTTTGCGTGGAGAAACGTGCGAAATTTTCGCACGCGTCCTGCTAGTCATCATTAATTCCTAATTTATCCATCACCCAGAGAAAGGCAAACTGCTTCTGTCCAGCAGCAGAGGGAAACGCAAGGCCCCCTGGCCCCCGCCACAGGTGGCGCTGGCCTCGCGGGGGGCACCACGCTGGCTGCTGGGTGCTGGGTGGCCTTCCCTCGCGATCCACTGTCAGGAAGGCAGCCGTGCTGGCGGACGATGCTAGCACGAGCCCACCTGCCCACAGCCCACTGCAACGCCGCTTTTCCGCAAGGCACCGCCCCCTTAATTGCGCGCCTCGCCAGTTGCGTTGAGTCGGCAGCACCGCCATCTGCCGGAGGGGCCTCGACCCTCTGCCCCCCGCCCTCAACTCGCCCTTTTCTGCTGCCATCGAGAAAGGCAAGAGTACCGTCTAAAAATTTATACCGGTTTTCAAACTTTTCCTTGAGGAATTTCACTTTTCTTTGCATTCAATTTCACTTACCACCGTCGCCTCGTGGCATACTGTTGTCAATGTAGGAAGTACCTCAAATTGAAAAACCTCGCGACTTCCTTGCATGACAATGGAATAAGTCATTCCGGACGATCTGTAGTAGACACTTCTGTGGTGTGCATATTGAAAGAAAGATTACACTATTACACACTAACAATAAAGGCAAGTAATTTAAATGTTTTCATTATTTATAAAATTAGCACATACTGGGAGTTTTTTCAAAATTAAATGAAATATGGGTTTTGGCAAAACAAAACTCTTATCAAACTTTTAATTTGATGAAAAGTACGATCAAAGAACTTATATTTTATGTTGAGCGTAGAAAAAGCTTCAATTTAATTCGCTTAAAATTGGAAGTCTGAAATAATGAACGATTATACTTCGGTTTTTCTATGGAGGCATCTGAGTGTAGCATCTCCAAGATGGAGTACGGCACGGTTTTTCGCGTCCTTCTCTGTCGTGTCGCTAGACTCGCTTGATCTGCAGCACTTGTTACAATTGCAATATGCGACATCTTGCGGCAGAGCCTATAAAGACGCAGAAAGTCGTGCCACATATCCATCTTGGAGGTACTACTCTCAGATGACACGTTAAAAAAATATAGTTCAAACCCGGTGAGAAACGCCTGGGTTTCCATGTCCTTCCTAATAAACTAATTTCGTCATCTTGGTTGCGGGGCTTGTGTAACTAATTACTGCACGATTCCGGGTGTGTCAATTACTAAGACCACTCGTGCCGTATGTGTAGTGCACATATACCTCGAGAGGAGGCGCTGAACCCCCCCCCTACTGAGGGCCGGCGGTGACTTACACGTGGATTTGCAGTGGTGTCTCCGACCAGATATCGCCACCAGCGGGATAAGCCGTAAGCCCCTGACTTGTGTGGTAGTGTGCAAGTAGGAGAGGACAGGACAAGGACGAGGAAGGAAAGATCGCGCGCGGTCCGTGGCACATTTGCTCAATTCCATTTAATTATGCCTCGTTTCCGTGGCAAGGCTGTTCATCCGGCCTGCTCGTCCGACTGACCACCCAAATTCTGGCAGGGAGATGTGTCACTTGGGCGACGAAACAGGCGATTTGCATTTTGTTCAGAAGCTTCATTTAGACTTTTGGATATTTTACATGCAGTAAATCTAAAACACGGGTCTGCCGATTTTACTTCCCCCATCGTGAGAAGGCGTACGAAGTATTTTTCGCCCCCTCCCTAATAAGCCACGGGTTGGATCCGGTTCGGACCCGTGAACAGGAGTATAACAGACCTATACGCTGGCTAACCGATACACCACCAAAGCCACGCCTGTTTGTTAGAGTACTGCCGTGGCATTCGCCGGGTGTTGATCGGAGAAGCCACGGTGAACTCTCGATGAGAGCCACCGGCCACTAGAATTGTCCTCTAGACAGCGGCTGAATTCGCTGAACTATCCGCGTCAGCTCTATAGTGTGGGAGAGGCGGCAGTTGTTGGCTTGAGCCAGTGGCGACGCGGAGAGGGGGCAGGGGGCATGAGTCAGGGGGCGCGGGGGGGGGGAGGAGGAAATCGACCCTCGGATCCCCAGAGCCTCTGCACCCCCCACCCCCGCCCCACAATGCACACGCCGCACGTGCGTTTCTCAGGCGGGGATCATTCACTGCTCCACTCGCCGGATACTACATTCGCATCGAGCAGCAATCGTGCATCATCCCTTACCACAGGCGCGTACAACCTACATTCAAAGAGGGTCAATCTTCATTTCCCCCCCCCCCCCCTGCCGAGTCCTATTTTCCCCATAAACCTTTCAGTACATAGAACAATACAATTTAATCTGTAATAATAAAGTTAATGCTCAGAATGCATTGCGGGCTGAAGCATCTTCCGTATCCGGATGTCAAACGGTTTGGGCGGCTTCGTCACGTCGAGGTTTACTTATCCAAAACGTTAGCTTAGACAGGCGAAATGCGTATGTAGTACCTCCCCCCTCTCCGGGCCTTCGCCAATGTACAAGACCTTCCCACTTTCATTTCAGCAACTAGGACCCATGATCGTTGGAGTTCCAATGGAGTTCTGATATTTGAAGGCATGTTAGAACATCCTTCGGTAAATATTACTATTTTATTTTGCCACTACCCTTTGAAACAATTTAAGTCTGACCCCCTCGGAGATAGGTGAGAATTGGTCGAAGTAGGCTCTATGTTGAATGAAATTTCAAACATTTCAACTTTAGATTCATTTTCTGGAACTTCCATTTGAACACGAAGTTCTAGTTTGGGGTTCATTTAATAATTGCACAAATGTGTCTAAAAGTTGTTTTTGGCGCTGTAGCACTGCACGCTCCCCGCTGCAGCGAAGGAAAGCGCTGTGAGCGGGCAAACATCCCTCGACATCGAACCAAGGACTTACAAGAAACCCGTTGAATACCTACGCTTTTACTTATACGCCCACCTCAATTCGAAATATCATGTAAATGAAGTTATACAAGCAAAAATTCATCCACGCTAACTTAAATCACCTACATTATCCATATCAAACAACATTGCATTACTCCTTCACAAAACCATAAAACCATTTCTTATAGGCATGCCCGTTATGGATCAGCCCTGCGAAATCTAATACCAAAGAATTCCAAGACGTTCTACTTCCCCGCCTCCCGCTCCCACTTCCCCGTCAGACTCCGCGCACACTTTGCTTACGACACAATCCGTTCACAGAATGGTTATTTAGTCCCCCGTCCTCACACCGTTGACAGCCACTGACACTCGTTGACAGGATCCAGCTACTTTCACGCGTAACTGTCGGTGCGGTGACAGCAGAATTTTTCTATTTAGGGCTGAGAACGTAAGAACTAAAAAGTAAAATAAAACTTTTGAAAACTAGTAACAAATTACCAAACAACGACCTCAAAACTAAAAAATGCAAAAAATGTCTTTTCAATCAAAAAATGCCCCAACAAATCCATGTCAAACGTCTCAAAACACTGAACTGAACCAAAGAAGTGATTCTCAAGAACGAGAAAAAAAAAGATTCAAACTCAAAATCCTAGCCCTATTCATTTGTAAACATCTTAAATTTATTATGTAGGTTAGGAGTCATTTGCTGTCACCAAGATTTTTGCTATTTTTATTTCACGCAGTTACACAGTATTTAAGCGTTTCGAAAGAAAAACTTCGAATCCATTTAAGAGCTATGTTGAACGTCCCAATTACCAATTTTGATGAAGATGTTAATTCTTTCCTAACATCAGATTTTTTCCAGTTCCTTCAGAATACAACCTGATACAACAATAATCAACTGAAATAAGGAGAGGAAGTTTCTACGAGGGGACCCCAACTGTAAAGAATTTGCAGTAGAAATTAACAGAACTACAAAGGGTAATATGCGTACTAATTATTGATTACATTCTGGGTTCCATAAAATTAAAAATTACCTGCTTTTCAGGTTTCTACCTCTTTTTTCAGGATGGCTAAAACATTAAAATATTTTTATCTAAATGCCTTCACACATACCACTTGGTATTTATTCACTCAAAGCCTTGCGTGAGAACATAAATGGAGAGGGGCCGGGAAATTTCACTTCCGTTTCTGCGGAGTATCGTGGACGTGCAGCGGCCGTCGAGTTGCAAAGTGCTCCTCACGTGGCCTACGTCTGAGACCATGTTATGCTCCACAAGCACGCGACGCAACTCTTCCGATTGCTGGTTGCAACGATAAGTTATGCGGTGGAGAGTCCTGATGGATTCGTTATTTTACTACGAAATTTCGCACTAACCGTGGTTCGTATGTTACTCTAACAATACATTCACATTGTAATAGAGAAAAGTACGTTTTGCGCAGCGTATGCATAACCGGAAACTGACATTTTTTACAAAATTGAGTTATACACGTTTTAATGATCATAAATATAATTAATATGGTACTTCAAATTGGTACCTTCATTTTAAAAGAGAAACACGTGAACACGCGCGATACAAAAATAGATTTACGTTCCTCGTACAAAATGACTAATGTTTACTGATATTTTTTTAATTTTTTTTTACAGGCAGTATGATTCTACATTTTGTGAGCAGCCACACGCAGTTTCATTCAGATTAACAGTAACCTTTTCAGTTGACGTCACAGTAAAGAATCATCCCTTCTCAGTTTAACAGAGGGAGCGGCTCTAATGTGCGAGTAGCAAGTCTTGGGTGACATCGGTACGACGTTAATCCTGAATTCCGAGCTTTCCCATTGGAGTCACCCCAGCCAAATAACATGCACGGAATCTCGAAATGGAGGAAGTTTCGTTGACGTCTGAACTTCATGGCGGTCGAATAGGAAAGTTTGGTAGTTAAAAAAATTTGCCTGAAACTTGCAATTGTCAAGAAACCTTCGCAGTGCACTAGCGACACGAGTGGAGAGTTGCACTTTTATAGCCAAGTACTTCGCTAATATTTTTTTTGCCAGACTTTTGAACATTTCCAAAGAATTTAACTTGGACAAATGTGTACGAGGAAATTAAAAGTAAATTTAAAAGCTCAGCTTGAGAACATGATTTCGACTAAATGCTAGCACAAGCGTGATTTTACGTAGTTCAGTGTTTTAGCACAATATCCTTTAGACATGGGATTTTCAACGTAATGTATATCATGGAGGTTTCTTTCCAAACTCTTACGTTTTCAACCGGTGTCAGATCTTGACACGAATGACCGTTGTCGAAATACGAGGCAGGACCTCAGACGCAATGGACAACTGATAGCGGGTACGATTTGACCTCTGGTCCATCGGCTTCTGAGGAGTCTAGGATACACGTTACGTTATTTGAAGTAGCGTCAACTTCTACACGCAGAAAACTTTGGTATCCCATTCGTTTAGATGACCGGTTGGCGAAATAAATTAGAAACAACGAGGCAACGAGATGTGCCACTAGAAATTTCGCAGCGGCAGTACAACTGCTGTTAGAATTAGAAGCCGTTTCAATAATTGATGCTCCATCCTCGAAGGGCAGCGTTGTTCAAAATTCAAACCGCACGTGGCACGTTTCACGGCGACGAGGTTCAGCGTTGGGTACATCGCGTGAAGTTGCGCAGTGGGCGTGGCCGGAGGCTCTTCCTCGAGGTTTAGCAGAGGGACAGAGAACCGAGGCGAAATGGAAAGCGCCACGAATCCCCTGTGCCCAATCCATTGCAAGCTTTCCTCTCCCCCTTTTTGGCGCCCGCTGTAGAGGAAAGATCGCCCAGCCTTCGAGTTTGGAGGCCCACGCGTCGCCTTTTGTATCACTGGCGTGCATACAGGGGGGGGGGAGGTCCTATCCCCCTGAACGTTTTGAAAGGAGCCCCCGGAGCTTTACTCATAAAACATTTTATTACCATAAATTTACCGTCCAATTCTTCATTTTCCTCCTTTTTGAAATGTGATTTCGGAAATTGTTTTATATTTGGGGAAGAGGCTGACAGCCCTGTAAACGGTTTAACATACCGATTTTTTTATTGTATCATCAAAGTTATAATTAACACACTGGTATCTTTTAGGACAATCTAAGTATAAAATTTTCAAAACGTTTTGTTGATCACGTTTTTAAACACGCCTTTTTTATAATAATTTTATGCATCAGATGTGAACAAAATTCATATAAGTTCTTTTTTGTGTGAAAGTAGTGTAGTACGTTGTGTTCCAAAATGTGATAAATAAAACTTTCTTGAAAACTTTTATATTGATTGTCCAAAAAGAAAAAATGATACTCGAGTGGAAAATTATTAATTTTATTTGATAATCACTATTTTATACAGCGTATTTTTAAGTGTAAAAATTATAATATATTTTCATTCTTTTATATTTTATTACTTTACTAATGACGCATGTCCTTTGTAAATAAAAACTAGGGGCTTAAACAGCACGTATTTTCTCGCCGGTAATTTCACGCAGAATCACGCGAAATTACTCAAAATTCCCCAAAATTGCATAAGATCTTATTTCAAAATAATCTCTAAGAGCCAGAATTCATTAAGGGGCAAATCTCTTATGTTTAATATTTTAGTTGCAGGAAGACTTCCACAAATTTTTAAACTTTTGCGACTTTCGAAAAATCAGGTTTTTGAAGAACGTAAGACCTGCTCCATTCTCTTGAATGCCCTTTACACTACCCAACAACATTTAATCAATCACGATGGAGCCATTATTTTTCAAAATGTCCTAGGGGGCTTCATGTGAAGTAGCCCCCAAAATTAAAATATCAGTCTCAAATTCAAGTGGCCGCGACATCAGCCAGGTCGATTGAGAAATTTCAGTTTGGGAGAAAATCGGCCGAACTGTTTAGCCGCCAGCGTTGTTCACAGACGGACAGACAGACGTTTTGCCATGAATCGATTTTTCGGCAATGAAGGCCCCCACAAAACATGGATTCTGGGTACACCACGTGTTTGAGAAGTCTTTTCTAAGTTTAGCACCAGGATTCATCCTCTGTTTCGTTGCCCGGGCCCTGTAAGAGTTTCTGTCCACCCCGTGGGGAGCAAGTGCAGTAGCTGAAGGGCTCTGGTGCGAGGCCGCGGCCACGTGCGGGCAGGGCGGGGCGGGCGGCGAAGGCAGCGTTGCCAGCCGGCATTCTCGCCCGCGCCCTCCGCGAGGGGAGCGCCCGAGGGCGGAGGGCGATCGATTGCCGAGGGCGAGGGGCGGCACGCGCGCGCGGACGCGATACGCACGGCCACGCACAGCCACCACGCACCGACGCAGCAGCTCACAATGCCAATACCATCCAAGGCGTTGAAAGACCAATCACCAAGGCCCCCTGGTTCATAAACGCCTTCATTCCGAATTAAAACATCCATACAATAATTAAACAAACCACATACCAGCAGCATCCCACGACAAACTGGCGAAAAATACAACCCACACCCGAATACAGAAGATTTCCGTTTGAAGCCTTCCTCAAAACGTTAGCCAATCATGATTCATAACGTCGAGGACCTCCCCAAAATATCCTCCTCAATGTACACATTAGTTAGCTTAGAGATTTAACTAGCATAAGTCTGGCAAACATCTGTCAAGTGATTATACTGATGTATAATCATGTAATGTGTAATGATGTGATGCAATCCATTTAAAATAAATACACGTGTTAAAAAGGAATACTGATGCGACATCGACGACAAAACGATGTCGCCAAACATCGGATGTTCGAAATTAAAACCTCTATATTAATAATAAATCGACAAAAACATTTTTCAACATCGATATTTTAAATTTCTTTAGTAACCAAGCAAATTCGTACAGAATTTCACAGTTGCTGTGCATATTAATTAATAAAAATTTAGCTGAAACAGTGAAAAACCCTTCATATGCAAAATACGAGGAAAGACTGAGGAACTACCACGGCATCTGGATCAGTTTGGGTGTAGTAAGCCTGTTTAATGAAGGTACTCTTAGAACAAAGCAGCATCCGTTTGGTTCGAACACTTACACAGTGGTACCAACAGTTATTAGTTCATTTTTCAACTTTTACAAAATTGTGATTTCGGGGACTTTTCGTGGCAGCCCTCCTTTCAGCAGAACCCGGAGTTTAGGAGTTTTGTGACCACCATTTTAGGTTTATTGATAAGTATTCTTAAAATCTAAAATGAGTGTCAATTTTTTCAAAAATGTTAGAATCACTTTATAATAATGGCACCAAAAATTTAAATTACTAATTTGATTCAATGACATACTTCTGAACACCTATTCTCATGAAAATAGGCATCAGCACCAAAAACCCTTTACGACGCACTGTTATAATGAACAATACGTACAATCTAAAAGTACGTGCATTATGTCTCATGGCTTCTTATTGTCTCTAAACGCACACTAAACGAGAAAGGGTCACTCAAAGCTACATAAAATCAATAGTGTATAATTTATGGGTGCCTCCGCTCTCCACCGGCAAGATAATTCTCCAGATATCTTCTACAAGAGCTCTGCGTCATCTTCGCACGAGCACGATTACTTTCAATTTTAGAGTTTTCGATGGCATTCCATCCACAGTCTCTGGTACTGGACGCCAGACACAAGCGATGCTCTTCGTCTCGTTTAGAACAGAATCTGCATCTTCTAATATTTACGAATAGTGTTAATCTAAGTAAGAATAAAATGCCTGTTATGCCTTTATTAGGACCATCAATTTTTGGCAGTTCTTATGATCTATAATATTTTTCGAATTTGGCACAAATGATTGAAATGTCTATGTATATAATGAAATATATAATGAAATGTCTATATATATATATATATATATATATATATATATATATATATATATATATATATATATATATATAAGTAATGTCCCGAGAGGAACCAAATTGGTTGAAACCCAAGAATCCGGGACGTCTCCACGAGTCCGAGCGGTTTGAATCCTCAACGCATCACCAGAGCGCAGCAGTGATGCCATTGCTTTCCTCTCCCAGCCAGGAAGCCGGAGCACCAACTGGCCCAACGAGAACTCGCTTCACAGCACCAATGCCATTACTCACGTCAACTCCACCGAAATGTCTTATGTCCTGTGTATGGCAATGTTTAAATGTCGCATTTCAAAGCTGTAGTGTCCTTATTACGTTCATATTTTAACTCAATGCTAATATAAGAGTGTACAAAGAACAAGATGTGAATATACAAATATGCGAACATTCAAAAAGGGCACACGACTAACAGACCATGAACTGGCAATTAAGATGAAGAACATGATGAGGGAAGAAAATACGTGCAATGACAAAAATGGTACATTTTTGAAGTAAAATGTTAATAAATGAGCTTTATTGCCTCTGATGCTTCACCACCGCATTGTGGCGGCAATAGGTAAAACAATTTCGAGCGGTGAAGGGCTTCACTACAGAAAACTTGCGTATCAATAATATTCAAATGCGATTGGTCCTTCAGCCTCGAGGCCGCTTTTACGGCTTCGCCACGCAATCCATTTCAAATCAAGGACGACATTATGAAAAATCTTATAGAAGATAGTGATATAGATAATTTATTATTCTGCACGTAGGTATGTACAACCTGGTGGCAGAACTAGTGAATAACAATTACACGCGATTTGGAAACCTTTTGTGCTCACAAGATCTACCACAACAATTAAACAGACATTTAGAGATACAGGCTAGAATATAGACAGTACAATGCAGGTACGTAACCGATGTCCCTGAATGTGTGTGTGATCTGTTGCTGGAATGTTTTAACTTCGTTAACATTTTCAACCAATTCTAGTAACGTTTATAATAGTCACCACTAAAAGAAATTACGTATTAAGTCTGTTTAGATTAAACATTCAGAGAAACTTGTTACGTCGATTTTAGTTGTATTTCAATATTTCATGTCCAGAATGTAGGGTTTAGTTTTAGAGAAACATAAAAACGCTTTATGTTGAAAGTCGGGTGGAATTGGTTGCACTACATTACGATTTCCACATATTGTCAGTGGGACATTAGGTACAATATTGCACATTAAACGCTGAAGATACAATTTTTCAAGGCAACGGGATGATGAATTGAACTGATGCCTTATTTTACGTGGCGAGACTCTAGCCATGAGGCCTGCTCTTCCGTTTGACCACGCAAATTTTGCTACGCTCCTTTCACCAACTAGGCGAGAAAAAAGGTATTACTTAGGTGACGAAACAGGCAATTTGAATTTAGCTCAGAGGCTTCATTTTACATTACATGACAGCCGGGTTTACTTTCCCTCCGAAGGAAGGCGTAGGAAGGATTTTTTCGCCCTTAGAAATCCACGGCTTCGATCGGGTTCGAACCCGCATACTTGGGTCCGATACGCTAACCGTTACACCATGGACTCCGCGTAACATTAGAGAAGCCGCTAATTAAGCAATCCGCCCACCCGCCAGGCAAGACCTGCTGGTCTCACGCTGCGCGAGAGGAGTGGGTGGGGAACGGGTCCAGATCGGCTCTCGCGGCCGAGCACACTGCGTGGGATCCCAAGCGAGTTTAGAACTTTATTTTCATCCCGAGAGCGCGAGACGGCAAAAAATCCGCTTTCGATTGCAATTACAGTCCACTCCGGTTGCAGTGAACTCCGATATAGTGGACTTAAGTCATTGGTACGTTTCATTAACATTACATAGTATAAGAAGATTCGGTTATAGACAACCTCAACCTCTGCTATAGTGAATCTAGGAAATACGACGTCCAGGATATTAATTCCTTCCTGCAAAAGAATGTATCGGTTCAGTGCCACAAATTCCTACAGTAGGCAGCTTGAAAACAAGATCGTCGACCAAAAGTCGTAATCGAGAAGTCTGAGGTGAAGGTAGCGGGCCCGGAATGGGCACCTTACGCCACTTGGAAAGAAAGGTAGTGTTCTGCGGCGGCGCGCGATTGCTTGCTTCAGTTTCCATCTTGGTGTTGCTTGATATTCCGCGGGATGCAGTCCGTTAAGTTGCACGAGGGCGACAGGAAGCACGCGACTGCCACAGCCGGAAAAGCTGTCAGTTGCATCAGCCGCTTGCGCCATCTCGCTATCGAAAGCCTCTCGTGTGTTATGCGAGTAAAATGGCCTTCGGAGAGCGAGACTGTGATCCAAAAGTGCAAGAGGCATATACACTGCATTGCATTACTTCGACTCGGGAGACAATGCAAAATCAAGTATTGAGACAGCATCAACTCTGGAGGTTCTATAGAAACTCCCCCCACAAGCTCACTACAAGCTGCTACGGACTGTATACCATGAATAGTACGCGCAACACAGAACGAAAACCACTAGAACAGGACACTCCTGCCAGATCACTGCACTTGGTCCAACTTAACGGCTAAATCCCCGAGAAAACTTTTCAGGTTAAATTTTCCAAGAATTTGAGAATCTAAATTGACAAACTTCTGAATCACTACATGTCGCGAAGCAGTGGACGATTTTTAAGATTAGCGGCTAACGCTTTAACACCAATTTTGTTGAAAGGGAAAACAATTTTATTTGTGCATGGGTAACATTAATTGGACTTACGCGCACCCGCAAAATTTGAAAATTATATTTACTTACATTCAGTGGAGGCAGTTTACTATTTCTGGGTACTTACCTGAAACAAAATACAAGAAACATTAGAGAAATTGTGTAAATCCACATATGATGCACGTTTATGTACACAACCGAAACGAGAAAAAAATAATCGCTTCCTAGAGGGACATTCTAGAAAGACAAATCAAAAGTTTTTATTAAACCTTCAACATTGGCCTTCGTTACGAATTTTAGTAAGGTATTTTGCGTCAAGGTTTTATCAAACGTCAATGAACTTTCACACAAACTGCGAAGAATCCATTTTCTATTTCTGCTGCAATGACAGGTTAACCATTCTTCTTGAATTAACACTGTTTCGTTTCGACATTAGCCCTAAGGAAAACTAAACATTGAGTTCCCGTACTTTTAAATTGTTAAAACGTCGTGAAGCAAATTCACACACAAAAGGTTGTCTTTGTACCACAAGCATTCTTAACTAATATGTATCAATATTTTCGTATTAAGCTGTAGGCTATCCAGAAAGACGCAATTTACCTTCCCTCTTAATTAAGACACAGTAAATTATGCTTCGAAGGTGTTAACACAAACTCCGACTCCAACGCTGTTTTCGCAGACCTGAACTACGAGCGGAAACTATACAATAAATTTTAATGGTCTTGTTAACAAGGGCAAGGCCATACACCGGCGCGCAGAATATTTTTCCGTTGCATTTCCCACACTGCACAGAAGCAGGGAAGTGAAATCCATTCAACAGACTTCTACGTAATTCATGTGCAATTTTGAATCGTTCTCTGAAGGGATTCATGACGGAAGACTCAACTTTGCAACTACTCTCAAATGTCTGCATTACTTTTAATGTAAAAGAACATGAAAGTAATTTTCATGTATGTAAATTTTAATGTATACGTATAGTAACTCTTAATTGTATATTACATTTAATGTACACAAAATAAGTTGGCAGTCTTACATCAAATCTACATTTTAATTTAAGCATTAAATTTAATGCACATGTACATTAATCTACTTTTAATGTACAATGTACACTAACGTTCATGAAGATGCTTACATGAAATATACATTAAATTTAATGTAATTTCTGACAGTGCAGAAGTCAGAATCATTCTCGCCGAACAACAAACGTGGAATCAAGAGGAAGACTTCACACATCTCAGGATGGCAGAAGACGCCACCGGAAATAGTGTTAGAGGGGAATTTTCCGTATATACGTGAGGAAAGCACGAAGTGATAAACCCGTGCAATTGTCGAAGGTAACGAGAGTATGTAGACTAGGTATCACATTTCCACACAGTTAAAAAAATTATCCTGGGCAAGCATGAGATAACACGGGCATTGCAAAGCAATTTTGAATTTGCACTTCACATCACCCGAGTGTGTGTGTGTGTGTGTGTGTGTGTGTGTGTGTGTGTGTGTGTGTGTGTGTGTGTGTTTTATCGCGCGCAGAAGCAATGTGAATGTGACTTTCGAGGCGGTCCTGAAAGCAGCAGCGAGAGCAAAGTGCGTGGGGCAAGTGCACAAGTCGATCAGGCCATCATCCCATTTCCTCAATGTCTGCATCCCAAAACAGGAAAGAATTAAGAAAAGTAACGAAGGAGAAGACCAATTACCGGATCGAGTAATTGAGTAGCAGTTTAACATTTAACTAAAAATTAATCTAGTCGTATGGCAAGCGTGGTTTCCCGGAATGCCAAGCAGCTCGTAGCAACAGGAAAAAAAAGAAAAACACGAATGAATGAATGAAAGTACGCACGTCCAGGGAGTAAAAACTTGTTAGCCGTAACAGTAGGAACAGACGAATGAATAAGCAGTTACGCCGCGAAGTGATGTATAACTAACACTTACACTCAGGTTTTCGTAACGTGGCGCCTGAGAGAATAATCTTCAAGACGTCGCACGAACGCGACCGTATCAAGCAGTATTGCAGATCAAGCGACTGCAGCGGCACGACGTGCGACAAGCCGTGCCACATTCCATCTTGAAGGTAATCCCCTCAGTCGCCACGTTACGAAAACGCAAGTAGACGCCCCTCGCAAGCCAGTCCGTCACAAGAGGCGAGTGGTCGAGAGGGCGCAGGAGACGACTTACGTGAAGCAGAGGGAGATGGAGGAGTGGGCCCAGCCGGCGACAGCAAGCGACTGTGCTGAGCTTGTGCGACGAGGAGGAAGGAAGCGCCGGTTTCCCCGTGACGTCACCGCCTCGTCCCCACAATCACAGGCGCCACGGACCGCCCGCTTCCGCCGCTGGGACCACCCGCCCGCCAGCCCCGGCCATCGCCCACCGCAGGGACATCGTGGAGCAGAACTTTGCCCCTTCGCCCCGCCCACTCTCACTCCTCTTTCGCTCCCTGGAGCGCGCGCGCGTCGCTGCTCCTTCGGTCCACGAACGGCCAAAGCGAATACCTCCCCTGCCCATCCCCATCTCTTCTTCGGTTGTCTGACAATTCGTGATTCCGGGCGCGTCAACTGCTATGGTCATTCAATCTCTTAAGTGTGGTGAATGTTTTATTGCGGGAGGCGGCGGTGATCTTCCCCTGCTGGAAGAGGAGATCCAGCCCGATCCGGCAGGCATTTTCCCCAACCAGATATCTCCCATCAGCGGAGCATCGCCCCCGTCTGGGACAAGCTCTAAGCTCCAGAGTGGTTTTCCGGCGTGGGTGGTAGTGTAGGGCATGTAAGCGAGAGTGCGTACATAAGTGAGAGGTCAGAAGGAAGTGGAAGGAAAGATCGCGCGCGGTCCATGCCTCGTTTATTAGGGTATTGCTCTGGCATTCGGCTGGTGTTAATCGGAGACACCACGGTAAACTACAGATCAGAGTAGCCGGCCGCTACAATTGTCCTCCAGACAGCGGCTAAATACGACGTAACTGTCTAGTAACTTGAAGGGTCCAAACCTCTGCCATCGTGAGGACTAACCCTAGGACCCCCTCCCTTTCTCTGTGAATGACTTATTAACTTACATTAGTCTCTAATATTCCTTTCGGAATTTAATTGTGCGAAAGCAAACAAGCTCACATTTCCTACAAAATTTACAAAAATTATGTAATTGACAGAACACGCATTTGTTTCGCTCTCAAAACATTCTGCAGCAACGCGGGCAGACAAAGCGTGCTTCCACTTTCCTTCGCAACCTCTGGAGAGGTTGGCGCGCTCCCGTTGGCCCCCGTTCCCATTCGGATCACCTATTTCAACGCTCGTTTATTCTTTATTTCGGGCGAAGTCTTTACGAAGAGACGAGAATAATACGATTAAATGAATATCAAATTCATCTTCACTTAATTCTACAAACAAGTTGTTTAAACTTCAGAAAACTCCGGCCCGGTCATCCGAGGTCACCACGACGTAGGGGCGGTAGCTGCCTCGCCTTGAAGGGTCGCGGGTTTGAATCCCGCTCCCGAGCCTGGTGTTTGTGTATATTATATTATTTCTATGCGTTCCCCACCGTTAAACGTTAAAGGTCGCTATTTGACTAAGCTGTTGACAAGCGACCTAAAAAACTTTCAGTAAAGCATTTTTCTAGGTAGAATTTTAAGATCTTTCCGCTTACAGAAACGTACTTAATATCAAAACACACCACAATGTACAGGTTTTAATGAAGATTCTACACCAAACTAAATATTTGCAATTTAAATTCTACAAAATATTGTAGTGTTAACCATTTTGTTAAGCGTTAGTCTTTCCTTTAATTATAATATTTTCATTTCTCAATGGACCACACTACATTATTAAATAAACGTCCACATTTTAACAAAAACAACTGTTCAAAACTGGTTTCCTCGGGACGATTATCACCACAAGAATGTTCTCAAATTTTAATTGACCACCTTATTTGTAAACATTCGAAGTTCATTCCACACCAACTAGAACTTTATGGAACTCCCACCCACTTTCGGAGGAGTCACGCGATTTTCAATCGCCTCCTAAATAAATACGACTAACAAGAGTTGAGTGAGACGACGGAATGCTCAGGTTCCTAAGAAAACACATAACGCCTTGCCAAATTAAGTGTTTTGGAGCGAACAGCTTTACGAGCCATCGCGGCGGCCAGAAGCCAACGGCCGGCCCGCCAAGCGTGCTTCCTCCGCAGGCGGCGCTGGCGGCGGCGGGAACCAAGGCCTGCTGCTATCGCGGCCGCCCGCCCGCCCGCACACAATCGCTCCGCCGTGGAAAACGTGGCGCAACGCGTCGAAATGTGACTTCGTCAGAAATTTCTCTAATACTTTTAATGTACAAGTACATGAAAGTAATTTTCATGTACGTCAATCAGCGACAATTAAATTTAATGTACACAAGTTAACAGTCGTTCATAAAATCACATTAAATTTAATGCTTAAATTAAAATCATTGTACAGGTATATTAATCTCTAATGTACAAGGTACATTAAAATTCATGTATAATCTTACATTAAATCCACTTTATATTTAATGTAATTTCTGACAGTGTTCACTTTCGTTCAAATCTAGTTCGAAGCGAAGAAACTAAACACGGCTTATGAATGACTTCTCAGAAGGCTACATCCAGGAAGAGCAAATTTCATAAACGAGAAATTTTTAAGATTCGGTAAAAAGATAATATAGAAGGTTAAATTTTGAAACAATACTTTAAAACACATTTGTATCTTTGAGAATGCATTGTTCCCTAGGTTCCTCGTTTGTAACCTACTTTTTTCATTACTGCTACGGTGACCATTTCGTTGGTCTAGGTAACAGGATTTTATTACGCATCAATTTGTTTACGATTCATTAGTCTCATTCAAACGAGTGCAATTTAACCTTTAATATGACCGTGTCACTCCCAAAAAATCTACAAACTTACAACAACTTATAAAACAATAAAAACGCCAATCAATGCTAATCATGTTCTCAACAAGTTACTTCTCCACCATACGCCAGTTTTTCCCCATGATTTAATATAGAATAAAAATATGACGCCCGACCGCCGACAAATACACGGCAGTGAAAAAGCTTGGGGGAAAACGATAGACTAGTTTTGTGTTTTATTACGTGTAATTTTTAATTTTACAACTATAGAATTTTTTTTCCAGAAACAAAATCACAAGTTCCAATTCCACAATATTTTCTTCGGTGGGAAAGATGTGAAATACCAAAAGAGGAGAAATATACAATATTTACACGCAGCTTTACGCAAAATTATATAATATTGCATAAGTATTCAATGGGATCTTTATTTTCAATATACCTATTAGTCGCCAGGTATATTTCCGGCCATCGACCCTATTTTGGCTTTTTGATCGTTTAACATTTTAAGATTTCATCGACCTCCAGTGGGTCGATACAGACAGCGTCGGGCACTCGTGGTTTAAACGGACATGAAATGTGCTTTAAGACGAAACCTTTTAATAAACGAACAATTTAAATATTGAAATGAATAATGAAAACAATGGAAAGACAAATAAGTTCTGGAGAATGATGAATCCTCCTTTGCTCAGCAGTCTGACAACGAGTGGTAAGTGACTAACATACGGTGGTAAGATACTCCATGGATGATTAAGTTTTCCGGCTCCGCTCGGCCAAGGAAAAGGCGCGAGAAGTCGTCATCCAATTACAAGATGACATCATGACTGTGGTGACGGCACGAATGATTAAGACCAAGGCACATTCCATTGCATCATATTGCAATGCATAAGACTTCACTGGTCTCCACTTGCAGATCGTATTTACCATTTCTGCTAGAATTCATACCGGCAGGATCAAGTAACCTTAGTCAACGAAAAAAGCAATATCTTCGAGAAAGTTTGAAATGTGTAAGCGATTTTTCCGATGGGTTAAGTTCCACGGGATTACCTTGGAATTGCCTTCGTAAGTTAATATTCAGAACCACCAGAAAGAAGATTGACGAAATCTTACGAAACATACCGAATATTCGCATAAATAGTAACATTATTAGAGCTCGAGTGGAATAATCAATCCGTGAATCTGCTTCACATTCCCAATAGTAAATTTAAACAAATTTTAAGTGCAAGCATTTATTTATTGGAGTTTTAACAACTCCAAGTTCTTGGCGACTATTCATTATTTTATATCAATAAACTCTTACATTTTTTCAGACAAAAATACAAAGTTAGGTTTTTACAAAGTCAGAAAATTCGTTACATTAAATTTCAGGAAACTTACATTGCATTACTTGCCTGAAGGACATTTTAATCACGAGGAAAACTTACAAATAGTCTGTTTCATTTCGCCCAACCCCCTCATTAAAAGTACTAGGCTCGTCGTAAACGCCACTGCAACCATTTTCCTCGTGCGCAGGCGCGCCGCTGCGGAGGGCGGGGCCGGGTGGGTGCGCTGCCTCGCAACTGGGGAGAACCGCGCTACGGAGGCACAGACCTTACACAAACCCTAGCCGCCCGCAGGGCTTTGTTCAAGGATTGACGTTTCCGGGCACGGCATCGGCTACGGACATTAGCCCCGTAAGTACAGTGATTGTTTTTTACGCAAGAGGAGGCGGTGTTCCTCCGTAGCTGGATGAAGAGACCCGATGCCCACCTGCCGGGTTTCTAAGCCCCCGGCATGTATGGTAGTGAAGTGCATGTAACATAGCATAGCACAAGGATCGCGCGCGGTCCGTGGCCCGTTCGGTAGGGTACTGCTCCGGCATTCGCCTGGTGTTGATCGGAGAAACCACGGAAAGCTACACATCAGAGCAGCCGGCCGCTATAATTCTTCTCCAGACAGCGACTGAATTCGACTTAGCTTTAGCTAGTCCCCATTGTGTTCCAAACCCTAGGGCAGGTACGCTGTTGAGACAGCGACAATGCGAGCTGTGAGGTTAACTCGGCCAATGAGAGAGCCAGAGGCGCCGAGTGGCTCCTCAACCTGACCCGTTCAAACGCCTGGAGGAGCGTGCTCCAGAACGCTGGCGCTCCGAAGCCCGAGTTGCTTCTGGAGCGACGACGCTTCCAGCGCTGCCAACTGGCGCCGGTTCAAGGCCCCACCAATGATG
>BLKR01015777.1:0-51072 GCA_011170035.1 Teleogryllus occipitalis | reverse complement strand
CCTCTCCCTCAGAAAAAATGTCGTTCAAAATTCTATCTTCCACACCGCGCCGACAAACTTGGACACCCCTCGGCCTGGGGGAGGGCAGGGGGAGGGACGCGTTGACCAATCGCTAGCAGGTAGAACCACAGTTGTCTGTGATTGGTGCAGCATCCCAAGGGGCAGAAAGAACGCTGTCTCAGGGGGAGGGGGCTAGTTCGTTTACGTACGAGACGGAAATATCGTCATATTTCCCTGCCGAAGGAGGTAGTTTGCCTGCGCGTACGCCACGACGAAAAAATATTTCTAAGCGGGGTTTTCCGTCCAGAATGATTGTCTATAGACCAGTAAATATTTATCATTTTAGCAACAATTATTCTAACTTTTAGTAATCGATTTGTAACTCCTGACAAACTGCTATTTTGAGATATTCATTTCAGGCACAATTTGCGGAGCCTTCCCGGCCGTTCTAACGCATATTTCGAATTTGTTTATAAAATTATAAATTGTTGCAAAATTGTTAATTCGCTGTTTTTGGTTCTGGGACATCGGGAGACTCTCCCCACTTTAGATTTGCAAAATTTGAAATTGTTTATAAATTTGCAATTGTTGCAAATTTTTTATTGTCTAATCTGAATGGCGTTTAAATGTGATGCAAAATTCCGGAATCCGTTCGGTGCTATTATATCTCGTTCTCGAGATATATGTAATTGTTTATAAGAAATTAACATCTTAGTAGACCCCATTTGTTTGCGCTTAATTCATTCGCGCTAGCAGAATAGCGTGGGATGGGCATACTGAAAAAACAGTTCTCCAATGCCGCGCTTTTGCCTGCCACATACGCTTAAAATGCACTTGCTTGTAAACAAATTCTGTGGCCAATTTAATTATGCTAAATTCGTATTTTTACGGCAAGTATGAGCATAACTTTTATTTGGTTTTTATATTCCCTTTTAAGTCCTACAATTTGCAAGTCGATATATTTATCAAATAGGAAAGAAATTGATTATAAAAAAAATATTTTTCAAGGTGCATTACGCCCAAACAATTGTTTCTGTTTTTCTATCAAAGGGGTGTTGAGCAACCGAATAACTGTATTATTAATTTTTGTTAAGTCCCCTGTTAACACCGAGAGTCAGAAACTATTTGTTCCTCTTGTTTAACCATTACCTTTAAAAAATAGGGAAACATATTGCTTAGCCGTTTGCTATAAACTGCACTGGATTGGATGAATGTAGTGTTAAGGTTTTCAAATACAGAAATATTCAATTTTGTGTTTTGAAAGATCACATGAGTAGAATCACACATCACAATATTTACACAAGTATAGAAATTTCTAAATAAACGTATATAAACTTTAAGTTAATATTTTCAATTCAATTTATCATTCCTTTCTAAAACTGTTAATTTGATGATTTCATTGTATAATATTCAAATCAGAGCTTTATGTGCTAAATCTACGCATTGTTAATACATATTTTTAAACAACATTAATATATTTAAAAGGTTTTTAGATTGGCGAACGTTTCAATGAAATTTCATGAATTCCTAAATGCTTGAAAATAAATACTTGTAAAATTAAATAATTGTAGCGTGTAAAAATATAACAAACTCACGTATTTGGTAAAACGAGTTGATATTACTAAAAGAAAGCAAAACAGATGTTATAACAATTCAAAGAGATTTAGCGTTTGTTTACAGTTTAGTAAATATCAATGCACTAGCATTTCCCAGTGAAAATACATAGAACGAACTTGGTGGTCAAGTGATATGACCTTCCCAACACAGACTACATTTCAGTATCGTCAGAGTTCGAAGGTGGTTTGTTGGCCGCCATTCTACGAATCTATCAAAACCTTGAATTTTGCACGACCATCTGTACAGGGAGAACGTAGCGGTTTATTAAACGGAAACGGGCCATTCGAGGTATCTAATGTGCACTCTTTGAAAACGTTTAACCATTATAAACTATCCCTAAGAAAAATATCAAATAAACAATGTTAAAGGTCACCAGCTTAACATTGCCTTTACTATTTGAATGTTTTCAACATCCCCAAAACCAACAGAAAACCCATGTTTTTACAGGTTATTATAAAACCAATTCAATAAATATAAGCATTTATTCACGTTATTATTTTTAAAACACTCAAATATCTACGATGTTATTTGATTCATGTCTTCATCGAAGATCTGAGATTAAAAAACTGATAAGCAGAGAAAATTAAAGTAATTTTGAGTGATTGATGAAGTTGAATGATCAAACGAAAAACAATGTTTCTTGCTTCATATAATGCTATCGTGTTTAACAGACATGTAATTACATGTGATACCTATATTTAAACATCCAAACTAATGAAAATTTTCAAAATTAAAATCATCAATAAAACGTTGATTCATCAGCAAGGATTATATTATTAAATACTTTTTTGAGATTCATGTGCTCCTGTGTGAATAACGTAGTAAACGTGATTCGTATGATCCAGTTTCTCAGAATAATACAAAACCTGCTAGACACATACACTAAACATAATAGTTGTCAAATAGTTATTTACGACATGAGTATCATAAGATATCTTATTACAATACGAAATTGGAGAATTATCAAACAAGACTCTTTAGCCGAAATTGTTAACCAATTGAATATTGTAATATAATGTTACCATTTGAATATCATAGAAAGTAAGACGCAATTTGTCAAAATTCATGTGAACTATAATTTTTCTTTAAATTTTACTCCTTATCCTGCGAAAGATGTGTGACAGTACTTATGTTAACAGTTCTACTGCCATGGGTTTAATTAATTAGTTTTCAGTACGCAAATTATTGTTTTTGGTTTTAAAGAAGCATGGATATACAGAGTATCGGGGAAGGAAACGTCGAAAGTTTGAAAAAAGCTGTTTAAACAATTTTGATCATAGTTTGTCTAATAAACTACATAGATATTTTGAATGGCTGAGCTGCAATAAACACGCAAATTTTGGTTTGAAAATATGATTTCTACGCAAAACTTTGCATTCTAGAATCATGTAAACAGACCAGAAACATGTAACATGTTTATTATTAACAATATAAATTAATATATTAGTTCAGAAAAAAATTAACCGAGAAATAAAAAAGCAGTCGAACTGTGAAAATTGGGTGCTTTTTTATTTCTAGGTTAATTTTTCTTTCTGATCAAATGTATTCATTTATTTTGTTAATCATAAACAATTTAGATATTAATGAAGTGTTTATATGCTTCTACAACGCAAATAGTTGCCTAGAAAACATATATCCAAACCAACTTTTGAATGTTTATTGCGGCTTAGCCATTTGGAATATCCGTGTAGTTTATTAGACAAAATAAGCTTAAAATTGTCTTAACAGCTATTTTTCGAAGATTCGACATTTCTTCCCCGAATATCCTGTATATAAAAGGCTTGATTTCTGTTGGTACGCGACGGAACGGCGTTCCGGTTCTTTGGAAATAATTATGAAATTATATTATATATAAGTAGCTATTGCTATTATATTAATAATTAATTTGAGGCGCGTTTCGGGGCCTAAGATTTTAAAAATAAAGGATATATGTATCATAATAACTCTTATGACGACACTGTTCTCAGTTACGTCAAGTTTTAATTTAGAGAATCAAAGTGAATGGTCTAAGTTTACTCACCTAAATAAAGTTTATCTTACTATACATACTATTTAGAAAGTGTTTTATGTTCAAAACAAGTGTTGCATCAACATCATATATTTTCACGTATTATTCGTAATTGCTATGCAATATTCAATACGGACTATGTGAACCTGCAAAAAAGAAACAACAAAAAAAGACCTACTGCAGCAGAAAATATTTTCTACTCGTCGGGATTCGAACTCGGGTCTTTAAAGTTAACTCACCTGACACGGTTCCCCCTCACCACCAGGTACACGACAAGACTACCTCCTTTCCGATGCGAAAAGAAAGTGAAGCATTTGCAGTTTAAAAAAAAACAGGGTGTTCAATTTATCTTAATACAAGATCTATTTTTAAAAAGAGATTTCATTAAACAAAAATCTCTAGCGTTCATATTGTTTTTCGACAATGTTATAAAGATCAGTCGGGGCTAATATTATACAGTAGAAAATTGGGGTTAATGTATTACACTTTAAGAGTTGTTATTTATTTATGTCCAAAATTAACAAGAAAATGACAAATGATAGGAAATATATTCTATTATAATGACCATATAGCAAACACTCAGAATGTAACAATATTTGGGAGGAAAAAAATCAAAACTAAAATGCCTAATTTTTCCAGTCAAAAACTTTACCACCGTGATATAAATATTTTGATGTTACTTCGTTATTTTTTATGACACGATATTTTTGAAAATAGGTTATCATTAAGAAAGAATTAATATTCTTTTCTGCGTTAAAATAATGCAATAATATTAATCGTGTCATGATATATACAGCCTCAAATTTGTGGGGCTAATATGATACAACTTAAGAGGCTAATGTAATACGGGTGTCGGGGCTATTTTGATACACTAAAAATTAACACGCAGACAACTGGAAGGGATTTTTTTATGTTTAATATTACATCAAAGGCGCTAAAATTCCGATTTGATGTTGATAAACTATCCAAGTGTTTATCTGAGAAAGAAAGACCAGGCGACAATTCATATAGATTTCCTCGTTCTCCTCCCTACCCAGTACATGGTGATTCACTTATGATTATCAATTGGCGGAAGCTTCTGCTGTTTCAGTGCAGTTACTGATTTTTCACTGGAATCACAAGGAACCAGGCCTACAATAGGAGCTAACACCATCCCTTCAACTCCAGATATCAACTGTTCTCATCCAGTACTTTTGAGATAATACTGTTGGAAAAAAATTTAAAAAAACAGTAGCCCTCCAAAGAATAAGGAAGCGGTTAGACCCAATAGCAGCAATCATTACTAGTGAAGAGTGGATCATTACTAGGAAAGAGTGGAGTGTTTAATTTACATTAATTTAATATCTCTTTTTAAAAAGAGATTTCATGAAACAAAAATCTCTAGCGTTAATATTTGTTTTCGACAATGTTAATAGGTATTTGTTCGCAATTTTCGAAAATTCAGATCGTTCGCCCAAAATTGAACGTACGCCACTTTTAAACATCTTGTGCTTCGAGGAATAGATTTACAGAAAAATTGGAGCTCTTTTTGAGGAAATTATGTAAATATGATGGGGTTTGGTGTAAAGTACCTTCAAAATTAAAAGATTCGTTTCAAATTCGAAGATTCGTAATATTAGCCAGATCGTTCAAGGAATATCCATTTTGGTGAAAATCGTGTTTACTTTAGGCTCTAGAATTACTCACACGAAGACGGATTCACAAAGAGGTTTTTTGGAAAATCACTTTTTCGGGTTCAAAAAACAAGCGTTTTGACAGCCTTGTGTATAGAAAATAAAAGAACAATACCAACAATCCACTTTTTTCGAACTAGCTACTTACAAAACGTGTTTTCTGTGAAAATTTCGACACTTCCTCCTACAGCATTACGTAACTCTCTTTACACGTGGAGGTAAAAATATTCCAGCGTTACTGGGATTTGAACTCGGATCCCTGTAGTCCGTAGGTCTGGCTCGACCGCACTGTGCTATCACAGATATTTCTCAACACGCTGTCCAAGCACACTTATTACGAAAAGAATAGTTACGTGATATTCATTGCACTTAGATTTTTATTAGAGGAATGTTCTACATGTTTAAAAGGTATCAAATTCGCAATAAGAATTCAAACGATTACAACCCACGCAACTACATAGCTCATTTTACTTAGAAATATTTTCAACCAGAAGCCGTGTTCTTTAGAACCCTCTGTGGAAGTCGTTGCCGGTCTTATCTTTCGGCGACTATGGCCAAGGTTGAATTACGTCACAGATGAAAGTTGCGATAACGCTAGAGCTCAACACGGGCGCTTGCAGACGTTCTGAAGCCAGAATCGCAATAGGGGCATATTTATACGTGATTCTTAAAGACATTAACACACTAAAATAAGTAGTGGCGCCTCAAAACACATGCTTTATGTGATATTTATAATGGATACGAATGATTATAACTATACAATTAACCGCAAAATTGTTTCTACCCGCAAAAATTATTCGCTGTGGATGAGATTCGATCTTACGTGCCTAAACTTCTCCAACAGTGCGCTTACCTGCTATACCACAGAAACTCTTATAACTTCTGTCTCTCACAAAGATGATTTTAAACTGTCATGTATCACAGATTTGACTAAAAGAGAACGTGCGGCGTTTAGAAGCTTGTGTTAACTACAGACGGACAGACAGACGCCAACATGAGATCTACAATATTCTCTTAAACGTTCTTGAGATTATGGAAAAAAGTTAATCAAAACTGATGACGCCGCTTTTGAGAAAATTTTGAAAATATCTCTGGGGCTTTATGTAAAGTACCTCCCAAAATTAAAATATTGGTTTCGAATTAATGGGACCGTGATATCAACAAGTTCGATTGGGTATTATCAATTTTGGACAAAATCGGTTGAACAATTTAACCCCTAGCGTTGTTCGCAGACGAAAGGATGATAGACAAACGTTTTGCCGTCATTCAATTTTTCGGTAACAACGATCCACAAAACATGAATTCTGGCTACACAACGCGTTAAAGGATTTCCCCCTAAATTTAGCAAATAAATTTATTCACTTTTTCGTTACCAGGATGGGACGGTTTTTAAGCCGAAAATTCGCCGTATTCTGGTGCACGATTACAATACCTTTTCTTCTTACGACAGTAAGTGCGAGAAAGTAAAAATCAATAAAAACATTTAATCCTTTTTTCCACCCCCATTTCCGTCTTCCTAAAGGCCTAATAAAATAGCCTGTCCAACATAAAATGTATTAACCCCTATGTTATTTTTCCTAGTTTACCAATCCCCGTCTCAGTACAGGGGAGAGGAGGCAAAACTAGGAGAAGAAAAATCCCACACCACTAACACCTGGCTGTAGAGTCCCAACTGGGACAGGCAGCTGAAGAGAGCATCAACCTCAGAAGCGTCGGCAATGAGCGCAACAATGGATGCTGTGGGCAGCAACAATTGACGCTGCCAAAATTGGACACATATTTGCTTATCAATTCCTGTTAAAATTGTTTTGTTTTTCAGTTAGCATTGCTGTGATTAAATGTTCTTATAAGTCTTGTTTATGGACCACTAATTCGTGTTTCGAATACATAAAATTATTTTTGCCCGATCTCAAGATATTCTAAAATCATTCTTAAATATTATATTTTCTTTTAAATGATGACCTACAAGTACAACCAAACAAATCATAATTAGTCTCTTCATAAATAATTAAGAAATTAAACAGTTATTGATGCTCCGGAAAGTAGTAAGCCCGCTAAAACATTTCATTTTCGCTGCGAACTCTATTTCAAAATGTATTTTAATTTGCTACTTTAGTTAGTGAAAAAGGTAAAATAATTTGGAAAGTAAATAAATGAATACTATTATAAATTCGTATTACCTAATGTATATCTGCGTATATATATATATATATATATATATATATATATATATATATATATATATATATACTTCTCGACTTTAAACTTGATTACAACATTTTATTGAACGTAGAGATATTCTAACATTAACGTTTAGTAAATAAAGGCCGGTATTACACTGTAAAAGATCTTTGTCAAAGATATTTTATAAAAGAAATATGACAGTGTAATAGCCAATATTTTATAAAAGATTTCTTTTATAAAATTTCTTGGATAAAATGTAGTCTCCGGCTTCCAAGTTTTATCATATTTGGTAACATGGCGTCCGATATAGGGGTATTGCTTCAACCAAAGTCATAATTGCTGAGTGCGAGTAATTAGAATGTTTATATAATACTGTCCATCCGAACTACAAAAGTAAAACCAAACGAATTAACGTTTGTAGGACACATTTTCCCGGGAAGTGGAAAATATGGTGTTTGGAAAATGCCCAGTTCAGGAAGATAATTTTTTTAAACTTCCCTATCAGAGGACTGAATTTCGAAAGAAGGAAGAACGACAAAGAAAATTGAATGTTTCCTCATCCATCCTCAAATAATTCTTCATTTCGAAGGTCTTTAATCAATGCTTCACAATGTGCGACCCATAACCTCACCATGGCGTTGTTCTAAAGCCTCACCCTCAAACGTTTTCTTATTTACCTTTTGCTACATTAGCATTAAACATAGATTAGTTATAATAAAACATAAAGTAGCAAAACACAACTATTTGTGCGTAATTGATTGTAAATCGCGAGCAAACCTACATAAAATTTGGACGAAATGTAATACGCTCATCAAATTTCTTTGTCAAAGTTTTCTCATCAAAGTTCAAAGACTGCCACAAAGTTCTTTATCAAAGATATGTCATATAACTTTTATAGTGTAATACCGGCCAAAGCCGCCGTATGTTATATCTTTCCCATTCATGTCGCCAACAATGAACTTCTCGGAAACACATCTCAAATATCCATAGTTGAATATTATAACAACAAAATATCAAATTTTTGTAATAAATGTTCCTTCAAAATTCCGGTATTTTCTGTTTTTCTTTCATGTTATATTTAAATACTATTATTAAGAGAGAAAACCTCATTGAGATAATTTCAATTAAATCAATGCAACTCGAAGAGCAAACGCTCGTGCGATTTGAAGAATAAACGCTAGTTTCTTTCTGTACTCAGAATTCGTCTTGTATATGAGTTAGGGCACGGGGATACCAAAATTTAAGAAAACGTTCACAGAATACATTTCTCCCTACAGTACATTACACACAATTTTTAACTGTTTTTGACATTAAATGAAAAATACAGCGTCGTAATAGCGCCTTGTCCGTCCCGACAATCATCAGAATTCAAAAGAAATTCAGAATGACAGCTCGTCAAACGAAGCGGGGGAAATTCAAATTTGCTATTTCAAAAATTGTAAAATTATCTAAAGTACTTATATTTTTAAACAATTGTACGTGATCTTTATTAAAGGACTGATTATTTGAAAGGAATATTTGAAGATCTGTTTTTGATGAACACATTTCATTAAGGAAACAAACTATCTTCAATACTTAAGTTGTAGGAAAACGGCGAAAAAAATTGTTTTCTTGCATTTTTGGAAAAATTCAGTATATGAACGAAATTCATCTCCGCCATCGTCTTATAGTGTCCATTACGCCATCCGGCAATAAAATTTAACCAGAAAAGTTCATGCCATTTTTAAATTTTTGAAAATGTTTCAGGGGCTTCTTGTAGAGTACCATCCAAAAAAAAATATTGATTTGAAATTCAGGAGGGCTCGACATCAGCCAGATCGCTTGCGGAATGTCAAATTTGGAGAAAATTGCCTGAACAGTTTAGCCGCTAGCATTGTTCACAGAAGAAAATACGTTTTACAATTAATCGTTTGTTTTTTGTATTTACTACCCACCAAACCTGGCTTCTGGCTACACCACATGCTAAAGGGATTTTATTCTATATTTATCAACTGAATTTATCCACTTTTTTGACACCAGGGCCCGGAAATTACAGTTTTTTGTGTCGAAAATTAGCCGATTTCCTCCGTAGAATTACGTAACTTTTTACTTTCTCGTATACGCACATACATACGGAATAATATACGTAGTATAGAGAAAGTTATGTAATGCTCCGCGAAAAAAACGGCGAATTTTCGGCAGAAAAATGTATTGCCGGGCCCTGAAAACAAAGGAGTGGATAAATCCAGTTACTAAATTAAGAGAAAAATCTCTAACACGTGATGTAACCATAATTCCTGTTTTGTGGGTCTTTGATGCCAAAACACCAATTGAAAGCAAAACGTCAGTCTGTCTGCGTCTGTCCGTCTCTCCGTCCATCTGTGAACACTACTAGCGCCTAAACAGATCGTACGATCTTTCCAAATTGAAGAATCCCTTGTCGATGTGATTCTAGTTGAAACTTTGAGATTTTAAATATCATTCTTTAAAATTTGAGGGTACATTACATGAAGCCGTCGGTCATTTTCAAAAGTTTCTCAAAAACGACCCCAATTTTTTTTCATTAAATTTCATCTAAGAATAGAGTAAAATACACTTATAAAGGCGACATACGTCCTATGTCCACGGTAAACTCTGAATTTTCGAAAATTGGAAAAGTTTGAATTTTTTCGGCGTTTTCCTACAACTCTAAAATTGAACACAGATTTTTCTTTCAAATGAAATTTGTTGTCCATAAATATTTCTTTAATTCCATAAATAAGGTCATATACTTTTTTTGAAAATTACAGACAGACAGACGAACAGACACAAGAACAGATACATCAACAGACACACGAACGTACAGGCTTTTCGTCGTCGTTTGATTTTTCTGTATCAACGACCCACAAAACATTGGTTTCGGGCAACACGAGTTAAAGGATTTTTTTCTACGTTTCACAACATTAGTTAACCCTTTTTACGTTACCAGGACCCGGCATTAACAGTTTCCCCATAGATTCTAACAATAATATTCAAATGTTGAAATAATGCCTTTATTATGATTTTCCTATAGATTTGTTAAGAATACCAAGTAAAGAACAGAAGATTCTTTTCTTATTGTATTTCATTTCATATTGTTAATAAATCTCTTTTTAATATTTACTGATTATTTCATCTTTGGAATTGATTGAAAATTTTCGTTGAATAGAAAAAATGAAAAACAATTTTTTCTTCCTTTCTGGTAATTATGTGGTAAGAAGAAAAAGTATTGTAATCATGCGCCGGGAGACGGGGATTTTTCGACAAAAACCTCTAAATTCCGAACACTGGCCACGACAAAAGTAGACAAACTTTATTCTTGTATATAGTGCATTACGTCAATACATTTGTAGACAGAATCCATGTTTTGTGGGTCCTTGTTATTAAAAAATCTATTTACGACAAAACGTCTGTTTGTCAGTCTGTAGTTAACACAAGCATCTAAACGCCGCACATTCTCTTTTAGTCAAATCTGTGATACATGACAGTTTAAAATCATCTTTGTGAGAGACAGAAGTTATAAGAGTTTCTGTGGTATAGCAGGTAAGCGCACTGTTAGAGAAGCTTAGGCACGTAAGATCGAATCTCATCCACGGCGAATAATTTTTGCGGGTAGAAACAATTTTGCGGTTAATTGTATAGTTATAATCATTCGTATCTATTATAAATATCACATAAAGCATGTATTTTGAGGCGCCACTACTTATTTTAGTGTGTTAATGTCTTTAAGAATCACGTATAAATATGCCCCTATTGCGATTCTGGCTTCAGAACGTCTGCAAGCGCCCGTGTTGAGCTCTAGCGTTATCGCAACTTTCATCTGTGACGTAATTCAACCTTGGTCATAGTCGCCGAAAGATAAGACCGGCAACGACTTCCACAGAGGGTTCTAAAGAACACGGCTTCTGGTTGAAAATATTTCTAAGTAAAATGAGCTATGTAGTTGCGTGGGTTGTAATCGTTTGAATTCTTATTGCGAATTTGATACCTTTTAAACATGTAGAACATTCCTCTAATAAAAATCTAAGTGCAATGAATATCACGTAACTATTCTTTTCGTAATAGGTGTGCTTGGACAGCGTGTTGAGAAATATCTGTGATAGCACAGTGCGGTCGAGCCAGACCTACGGACTACAGGGATCCGAGTTCAAATCCCAGTAACGCTGGAACATTTTTACCTCCACGTGTAAAGAGAGTTACGTAATGCTGTAGGAGGAAGTGTCGAAATTTTTACAGAAAACACGTTTTGTAAGTAGCTAGTTCGAAAAAGTGGATTGTTGGTATTGTTCTTTTATTTTCTATACACAAGGCTGTCAAAACGCTTGTTTTTTGAACCCGAAAAAGTTATTTTCCAAAAAACCTCTTTGTGAATCCGTCTTCGTGTGAGTAATTCTAGAGCCTAAAGTAAACACGATTTTCACCAAAATGGATATTCCTTGAACGATCTGGCTAATATTACGAATCTTCGAATTTGAAACGAATCTTTAATTTTGAAGGTACTTTACACCAAACCCCATCATATTTACATAATTTCCTCAAAAAGAGCTCCAATTTTTCTGTAAATCTATTCCTCGAAGCACAAGATGTTTAAAAGTGGCGTACGTTCAATTTTGGGCGAACGATCTGAATTTTCGAAAATTGCAAACAAATACCTATTAACATTGTCGAAAACAAATATTAACGCTAGAGATTTTTGTTTCATGAAATCTCTTTTTAAAAAGAGATATTAAATTAATGTAAATTAAACACCCCACTCTTTCCTAGTAATGATCCACTCTTCACTAGTAATGATTGCTGCTATTGGGTCTAACCGCTTCCTTATTCTTCGGAGGGCTACTGTTTTTTTAATTTTTTTTCCAACAGTATTATCTCAAAAGTACTGGATGAGAACAGTTGATATCTGGAGTTGAAGGGATGGTGTTAGCTCCTATTGTATGCCTGGTTCCTTGTGATTCCAGTGAAAAATCAGTAACTGCACTGAAACAGCAGAAGCTTCCGCCAATTGATAATCATAAGTGAATCACCATGTACTGGGTAGGGAGGAGAACGAGGAAATCTATATGAATTGTCGCCTGGTCTTTCTTTCTCAGATAAACACTTGGATAGTTTATCAACATCAAATCGGAATTTTAGCGCCTTGATGTAATATTAAACATAAAAAAATCCCTTCCAGTTGTCTGCGTGTTAATTTTTAGTGTATCAAAATAGCCCCGACACCCGTATTGTATTACATTAGCCTCTTAAGTTGTATCATATTAGCCCCACAAATTTGAGGCTGTATATATCATGACACGATTAATATTATTGCATTATTTTAACGCAGAAAAGAATATTAATTCTTTCTTAATGATAACCTATTTTCAAAAATATCGTGTCATAAAAAATAACGAAGTAACATCAAAATATTTATATCACGGTGGTAAAGTTTTTGACTGGAAAAATTAGGCATTTTAGTTTTGATTTTTTTCCTCCCAAATATTGTTACATTCTGAGTGTTTGCTATATGGTCATTATAATAGAATATATTTCCTATCATTTGTAATTTTCTTGTTAATTTTGGACATAAATAAATAACAACTCTTAAAGTGTAATACATTAACCCCAATTTTCTACTGTATAATATTAGCCCCGACTGATCTTTATAACATTGTCGAAAAACAATATGAACGCTAGAGATTTTTGTTTAATGAAATCTCTTTTTAAAAATAGATCTTGTATTAAGATAAATTGAACACCCTGCTTTTTTAAAAACTGCAAATGCTTCACTTTCTTTTCGCATCGGAAAGGAGGTAGTCTTGTCGTGTACCTGGTGGTGAGGGGGAACCGTGTCAGGTGAGTTAACTTTAAAAACCCGAGTTCGAATCCCGACGAGTAGAAAATATTTTCTGCTGCAGTAGGTCTTTTTTTTGTTTCTTTTTTGCAGGTTCACATAGTCCGTATTGAATATTGCATAGCAATTACGAATAATACGTGAAAATATATGATGTTGATGCAACACTTGTTTTGAACATAAAACACTTTCTAAATAGTATGTATAGTAAGATAAACTTTATTTAGGTGAGTAAACTTAGACCATTCACTTTGATTCTCTAAATTAAAACTTGACGTAACCGAGAACAGTGTCGTCATAAGAGTTATTATGATACATATATCCTTTATTTTTAAAATCTTAGGCCCCAAAACGCGCCTCAAATTAATTATTAATATAATAGCAATAGCTATTTATATATAATATAATTTCATAATTATTTCCAAAGAACCGGAACGCCGTTCCGTCGCGAACCAACAGAAATCAAGCCTTTTATATACAGGATATTCGGGGAAGAAATGTCGAATCTTCGAAAAATAGCTGTTAAGACAATTTTAAGCTTATTTTGTCTAATAAACTACACGGATATTCCAAATGGCTAAGCCGCAATAAACATTCAAAAGTTGGTTTGATATATGTTTTCTAGGCAACTATTTGCGTTGTAGAAGCATATAAACACTTCATTAATATATAAATTGTTTATGATTAACAAAATAAATGAATACATTTGATCAGAAAGAAAAATTTACCTAGAAATAAAAAAGCACCCAATTTTCACAGTTCGACTGCTTTTTTTATTTCTCGGTTAATTTTTTCTGAACTAATATATTAATTTATATTGTTAATAATAAACATGTTGCATGTTTCTGGTCTGTTTACATGATTCTAGAATGCAAAGTTTTGCGTAGAAATCATATTTTCAAACCAAAATTTGCGTGTTTATTGCAGCTTAGCCATTCAAAATATCTATGTAGTTTATTAGACAAAGTATGATCAAAATTGTTTAAACAGCTTTTTTCAAACTTTCGACGTTTCCTTCCCCAATACTCTGTATATCCATGCTTCTTTAAAACCAAAAACAATAATTTGCGTACTGAAAACTAATTAATTAAACCCATGGCAGTAGAACTGTTAACATAAGTACTGTCACATATCTTTCGCAGGATAAGGAGTAAAATTTAAAGAAAAATTATAGTTCACATGAATCTTGACAAATTGCGTCTTACTTTCTATGATATTCAAATGGTAACATTATATTACAATATTCAATTGGTTAACAATTTCGGCTAAAGAGTCTTGTTTGATAATTCTCCAATTTCGTATTGTAATAAGATATTTTATGATACTCATGTCGTAAATAACTATTTGACAACTATTATGTTTAGTGTATGTGTCTAGCAGGTTTTGTATTATTCTGAGAAACTGGATCATACGAATCACGTTTACTACGTTATTCACACAGGAGCACATGAATCTCAAAAAAGATATTTAATAATATAATCCTTGCTGATGAATCAACGTTTTATTGAAGATTTTAATTTTGAAAATTTTCATTAGTTTGGATGTTTAAATATAGGTATCACATGTAATTACATGTCTGTTAAACACGATAGCATTATATAAAGCAAGAAACATTGTTTTTCGTTTGATCATTCAACTTCATCAATCACTCAAAATTACTTTAATTTTCTCTGCTTATCAGTTTTTTAATCTCAGATCTTCGATGAAGATATGAATCAAATAACATCGTAGATATTTGAGTGTTTTAAAAATAATAACGTGAATAAATGCTTATATTTATTGAATTGGTTTTATAATAACCTGTAAAATCATGGGTTTTCTGTTGGTTTTGGGGATGTTGAAAACATTCAAATAGTAAAGGCAATGTTAAGCTGGTGACCTTTAACATTGTTTATTTGATATTTTTCTTAGGGATAGTTTATAATGGTTAAACGTTTTCAAAGAGTGCACATTAGATACCTCGAATGGCCCATTTCCGTTTAATAAACCGCTACGTTCTCGCTGTACAGATGGTCGTGCAAAATTCAAGGTTTTGATAGATTCGTAGAATGGCGGCCAACAAACCACCTTCGAACTCTGACGATACTGAAATGTAGTCTGTGTTGGGAAGGTCATATCACTTGACCATCAAGTTCGTTCTATGTATTTTCACTGGGAAATGCTAGTGCATTGATATTTACTAAACTGTAAACAAACGCCAAATCTCTTTGAATTGTTATAACATCTGTTTTGCTTTCTTTTAGTAATATCCACTCGTTTTACCAAATACGTGAGTTTCTTATATTTTTACACGCTACAATTATTTATTTTTACAAGTATTTATTTTCAAGCATTTAGGAATTCATGAAATTTCATTGAAACGTTCGCCAATCTAAAAACCTTTTAAATGTATATTAAATATATTAATGTTTTTTAAAAATATGTATTAACAATGCGTAGATTTAGCACATAAAGCTCTGATTTGAATATTATACAATGAAATCATCAAATTAACAGTTTTAGAAAGGAATGATAAATTGAATTGAAAATATTAACTTAAAATTTATATACGTTTATTTAGAAATTTCTATACTTGTGTAAATATTGTCATGTGTGATTCTACTCATGTGATCTTTCAAAACACAAAATTGAATATTTCTGTATTTGAAAAACCTTAACACTACATTCATCCAATCCAGTGCAGTTTATAGCAAACAGCTAAGCAATATGTTTCCCTATTTTTTAATGGTAATGGTTAAACAAGAGGAACAAATAGTTTTTGACTCTCGGTGTTAACAGGGGACTTAACAAAAATTAATAATACAGTTATTCGGTTGCTCAACATCCCTTTGATAGAAAAACAGAAACAATTGTTTGGGCGTAATGCACCTTGAAAAATTTTTTTTTCTAATCAATTTCTTTCATATTTGATAAATATATCGACTTGCAAATTGTAGGACTTAAAAGAGAATATAAAAACTAAATAAAAGTTATGCTCATACTCACCGTAAAAATACAAATTTAGCATAATTAAATTGGCCACAGAATTTGTTTACAAGCAAGTGCATTTTAAACGTATTAGGTATGCAAAAGCGCGGCATTTGAGAACTGTTTTTTCAGTATGCCCATCCCACGCTATTCTGCTAACGCGAATGAATTAAGCGCAAACAAATGGGGTCTACTAAGATGTTAATTTCTTATAAACAATTACATATATCTCGAGAACGAGATATAATAGCACCGAACGGATTCCGGAATTTTGCATCACATGTAAACGCCATTCAGATTAGACAATAAAAAATTTGCAACAATTGCAAATTTATAAACAATTTCCAAATTTTGCAAATCTAAAGGGGGAGAGTCTCCCGATGTCCCAGAACCGAAAACAGCGAATTAACAATTTTGCAACAATTTATAATTTTATAAACAAATTCGAAATATGCGTTAGAACGGCCGGGAAGGCTCAGCAAATCGTGCCTGAAATGAATATCTCAAAATAGCAGTTTGTCAGGAGTTACAAATCGATTACTAAAAGTTAGAATAATTGTTGCTAAAATGATAAATATTTACTGGTCTATAGACAATCATTCTGGACGGAAAACCCCGCTTAGAAATATTTTTTTCGTCGTGGCGTACGCGCAGGCAATCTACCTCCTTCGGCAGGGAAATATGATGATATTTCCGTCTCGTACGTAAACGAACTAGCCCCCTCCCCCTGAGACAGCGTTCTTTCTGCCCCTTGGGATGCTGCACCAATCACAGACAACTGTGGTTCTACCTGCTAGCGATTGGTCAACGGGTCCCTCCCCCTGCCCTCCCCCAGGCCGAGGGGTGTCCAAGTTTGTCGGCGCGGTGTGGAAGATAGAATTTTGAACGACATTTTTTCTGAGGGAGAGGGTACATTTACCACTATACCTTCAAGAGTTTAAAGATAACTAGAGGTGTTACAGAATGGTACAGACTTTCTCGTAGTTAAGTTTTCTATTTTCCTTGGTGTGGACTGGCTTTACGTCTTCCCTCATTCTCTCGCCAACTGCCATCTATCGCCGCCGAAAATACATTTTTTTGACATTTTCTCAACTTTTCGCTTTCTTAATACTAGAACCGAAATTATACTTCAAGAATATCAAAGAAAAGTAAACCCTTGTTCTTAATAACAATTTTCAATGAAACATTTGGAGTAATTTCTAAGAAAATGGGGTTAAACGTTATTGCAAATGCGAAATTTAAAGCTCTATTTCACAGGAATCTATTGAGTTTTCGAAGAACTTCATTTGAAGTCATTTGATCCACTTCTACTCACAAATACAATAATGTATACAAATTGATGGAAATGTGCGTATTCAGGTAGTGAGAGATATTTCGAAAAAATTACATTTGTGTACTTAAAAAAACAAATAAATACACAAAAACTAACTTTACGTCTAATTAATAATATATTAGCACTATGGAGTCGGAAAATTTGCAGAAAAAAATTTGGAGACATTTAAAAAAAATTGCGTTTTAGGGATTCTGAAAATGCGGAATTTTGAACTCGTTTACATAGAAAAATGTTGAGTTTTCGAGGAACTTTGACATTATTTGAAGCACATGTACCCATATATATAATAATGTGAAGAAACCGTCTATAATGTAAATATTACCGATGTGGGAGATAAGTCGAACAAATTACATATTTTAATTTTTGAAAAAAATAAAGGACTAGAGCAATATGGCGTTTATGACATCGCATAGGGTATACTTGGCGCTACCACTACCAACAATTTAAAGAAACATTTTGGAGCCGTTTTTGAGAAAATCTTGTTTTTATAATTTTTTTAAATTCCAAATATTTTACGCACTATTGCAGGAAAACTACTAAAATTTTCAACTTTTGGAGCCGTTTTTGCGCGCAGCATAACATAACTTTCTCTTCACTACGTACATTACTCCGTATATACGTAGTACGTATACGAGAAAGTAAAAATAGCCAGCATTAGATCACAGCTGGAAAGAGGGTGATGCAAAACCAAAAACCTAACCTAGACTAAAGAGATCAGAAGACAACTAGTACCGTACGAGGGTTTGTGGAGGGTTTCGACTGCAGATGAGTATGCTCGCCTGGTCTCCGAGGCTCGATCGCTAACTTTCGCAAATGCCGTGCAGTTGCAACGGAGTGTCTCTTTTCCTGGAAGCTCTAGAACTGTGCTGAGACGTTTGAAGGAGGCAGAACTAAATTTTCGACGCGCCGCAAAAGAGGAGAAGCTCAGAGATGAGCATAAACTGTACCGCCTTGCGTTTGCTGAGGATAACATAAATCGTGATTGGGAAGATGTTATCTTCTCAGACGATTGTGTGTTTTCTTCTGCTAACGATGGTTCGGTAAGCGTTTTTCGACCACCCGGCACTTGACACATTGCGGAATATGTGGCTGAGGCTTACCTCTCCGGTCGCGTATCCGTGGCGTGTTGGGGGTGGATGAGCGCGCGCGGATTAGGTATGTTGCACAGAATAGACCAAGGCCCCCATGGGCGAGGATTGACCGGCGGGGAATATGTGCACAGCCTAGAAAATGTTATGGTCCCTTCCGTACGGGTGCTTTATCCTGACGGTGTAATACGTTTTCAGCAGGACCATTCTCCAGTCCATAAATCTCAGTTGGAAGTTCTTTAGGAAGAACCACTATATTTTCAAAATTTTCTCAAAAATGGCTACAAAAATCTTGGTGTAACTTCGACCTCGGACAGCGTGAACGCTTAAGTGATTAGCGTAGATCACATTCTCGTTGAAATATCTAATTTTTCGAAAAATAAAATGTTCAAATTTTTCGGTGCTTTCCTCGATCTACAATATTGAAGTTAGAGATTTTTTCTTCATGGAAAGTGTTCTTTAAAAACAAATTTTGAAATAAGGTCATGTGCTACAATTTATCAAAAATATGAGTGTTTCTCGCGAATTTTGTGTGAAATTTAGACAGTTTTTACATATTTTAAGCGTTTTTTTTCTAAAAAACCGGTTCCAATTTTTTCTTTAAATTTTCTTCTCGATGGAAAAAAAGGAGTGTTAGTCTCATTTCCAGCAAACTCTGAATTTTCGAAAAATTGTTATATATAAACATTTCAAAACTACAAAATTGAAGATAGAGATTCTTTCCATAAACAGAAACTGTTCTAAAAATCAGCTCTTTAAAAGAGATAATTTAAAATTGCTTGAAAAATGAGTACTTTTTCCGTAAATTGTGCTTCAAAATAAGCTTTTTTCACAAATAGAACAATAAAACCTTAAGAGAATGGCCCAGATGTAATTTTCCTCAAAGTCTCAGAATTTTCGAAAATTTCAGTTTCATTTTTAAGTGGTGGTGATATCTTGCTTTTCTCTGTTTCGTTTATTAATATAATTTTGGTATACTTGACAACCCTTGTAATTTGTTGGCTGGTTTCGTGAACTCAACATGGATGTAGCCGACTGTGATTTATCCATTCGACATTCATTTGGTAAATACTCAATGCCGCATTTTACGCATCTACGCGTGACTTTAAAGTAGTTTGACCGTATTTTTGGCACCGATGGCATTGAACTGGGGTTTTCTTTTTATATTGTGGTTCAAATTTGATGCATGCATTCAAAAGTTTGTCAATTTTGTAAATTTCTTTATTGTGAAAGTTCTGATTTGGTGTTGTGACGTTCTTTTGAGAAGAAATAAAAGAGGTCATCTTCGTCAACATATTATGTTGACGAAGATGACCTCTTTTATTTCTTCTCAATTTCTTGGTTGGTTTTGTGTGGTTCTAACTCCATAATGTGGAGGTGGAAAAAAGGGTGGTCTAAAATATTCTAGGATACCCGATATCGCACTTTCTGTATGTTACGAACAAGAAGGCCCTGAGATTTACGTTCATCTTTGACTTCTTCTTTGTTCACAGACAGTGAATATAACGAAGTACTACACGGGATACTCTGTTTTATTTTGTTTGATATGTGTGGTATTCCATATCTTTTTCATCCAGTACTTTAGTTATTTTTCTGTAGTCTTCAGTACTGTGTATGGTTTTATTTTTACTTGGTCTCTATGCATTTGATTTGTGAATTCCTTTAAATACATGTGTTAGTTTAGAAATTCTATTAACTTCGGTATATTCATAACATTTGGACAAATATTGATAATATACTGATACTTGTCGCATTTTGCGTTTACTTTTCATAGCGTCAAGTTCAGGTAGCTATATTTTGTTCATTAAGTCCCAAATAATCCAAACAGTCATTTCAAATTCAATAAAACTCTACAATTCCGTTGCTAATAATATAATTTGAAATTATTTTCTACAAACGATTAAAAGGAGATATGAACATGCCCCTGGCCGAAGGAACTAAAGTAAATGACTGACTACAATAAAAAAATATTTCAAAGAGCATTATATTAAGCGTCCAATGCCCCCAAAAGGGCTTGGAGACGCGTTAGGAAGGCGCAACAAATTTAAAAAGAAACATATTCATTCTAAGAATGGTTATTATTAGTTGAAATGGTAGTGTATGGTTTTTGCTTTCCAGAGACACGGGAGCATTTGAAGAACATAATAAATTAAAGAATTTGTGAATGTTATGACTATTATAGTGTAGCGGGTTCCTAGTTGAAACGACTGATTCTTTGATATGCTCGGAGAATTTGTGCGATCTCAGAAGATGACCTTCTTGGCATTTACGTATTTAGGGAACAATTGTACTCGTAAGAACTTAAGTTTCCATGCTTTTGACTCGATAAGCAATGACCTCAATCGACTTACATTCTGAAGGTAGTTTCAAATAGCATTGTGGTGACAGGGTCAGATGGAAAAAGAGTGTACGTTGCGTTTGCAAAACGACTTGAAGGGCAGATTTGTGAGGTAACTGCGAAAAGATGGACTCTCAAACAAATGTGACTTGTCATGACGAACTAATTTCTTATAAACAATTACATACTCGTATCTCGATAATGAAAGGAGATACCGCCGAACGGATTGTGGAATTTTGCATTTCGTTTAAAGACAGTTTAGAGAAAATAAAAAATTTGCAATATTTGCAAATTTATAAACAATGTTCAATTTTTGCAATTCTGAAGTCGGAAGAGTTCCCTGATGTCCCAGAACCGAAAACTACGAATTAACAATTTTGCAACAAATAAACATTTTATAAACAATTTCGAAACGTGTGCTGTACGGACCGGGAGGGTCCTCAATTTGTCTCCGAGTTGAATATTGCAAAATAACAATTTTGACAAGAGATGCTAAATTATTACTAAATACCTAGTTTAATTGTTGCAAAAATGTTAAATTTAGTAAAACCGGATACTTAAATACTATTTTTTCGCCAAAACTTCCCACCCCCAAACATTTTCCCGATTCTGGAGCTGCCTTCGCACATTTCATTTCTTCGACCCGGATTCGTAATATTCGTTCATATACTTAAGTTGTTTTGCATTAAAATTAATTCAATTGATTTTTCGCAAGTAAATCTAGATCATGTGAAAAATGTAATTAAACATTTTTCAAATCCACTAATTCTATTGCATGTGCTAAATATATTTATGTCGTAATGTATAATATTATCTTTATTGATGTATTTCATGTCGGCTATCGAATGGCTTGCACTATGACGTAATGTGATCATTCCCGCCCCTTGTGCGTTCTGCGCCAATACTCTCAACCCTTAGGATAAACACACCTATCATACGGAACGTTGATTCTAGATATGCTGATTGGGCGAAATCCGGCCTATCAGCTTCTCAGTCGTTGGCAGTTGGTTGAGATTGTTCTTTTGTAATAGTTAACTATGAAAGAAGCAGATGGCGTTGTTCTCCTTACAGTGCTGCCAGAATGTGCAGAAGTACTGGGACTTCAGAAATTGGCCATACCCATTTTACGTGACGACGGCGGTACCATCATTAATTATTATCCTTCTTCATTCATTACAAAAACACTCACACATACATACACATCCATATGCACACCCATCTGCAGTACATAGTACTGTAGATGAGAGAGTTCAGTCGAGAGATTAGAGATCACGTCTAGGGCGGTGTCCCACTGAAGGGAGATTCTTAGAAGGGGAAAATCCCGCTAGCAGGCGTGAATGTCGGCGCTGGATCTCATAATCCAGAAATGTAGGAAAGCGAACACTTCCCGGAATACAGCATGCATCGCACTTACGGGACAAAGGACCTTAGCCACAGATAGTGCTGGAGCTACACAAATTTGGCCCGGGGCAATGCTGACACGTAGCCCACCCCCATCTACAATTCGGGATATTCAGTCTAGAATTTCAAAGACAAAACATGGCCATTATATAAATTGTTTTACAAAAATGTGTATTAAAATATATTAGATGTTATCAGGAGAAAATTTGATGGCTTGAAAAGATTCAATGACAGCATTGTTTTGTAAAAGTTTTAGAATTGTATGACATTTTTCCATTTCGTAAAGTCCTACAAAACTCCTTATAAGTTATACTGTATAAGTAATTACTAACATTAACTATTTAAGGTAGAAATATAGTTTAAAATTTCATGAAATATCAGACTACTGTAACGCGACTTATAAAACTACAATAACGATTTTCTCGAATTCTAATTTCTTTTCAATATTTTTTCTAATTTTTTCCCTCAGTCCCATCGTCGGATCCCTTGACGTCGGGACCCTTGACCTCGGGCGATCGCCCGATCTGCTCAGTCCTAGCGCCGGCACTGGAAGCAGATGCACCCACAACCACTAACAAATCAGTCAAACAATTCTGCTTTCTAAATTCTTAAAATACGTATAACTTGTGTGCATTTTTAGTTTATAAGACAGACATCAACTAAAATTATTCAGATATAACTAAAATTATCTTGTAGTGTTTTATGGTTTCTTGTCACATCTTAGTCTTTAAATTCTTATCATTTCCAAATGTAAAGATATATTATTTTTTTTAATTCTGAACAAAGTACATTTACAATGTATTTCATATCGAAATAAGTAGTAAATTTGATTAAATTGACAGTTGACAACGAAACATTAATGTAGTCGAAAATAAATGTACCCAGAGGTAAATTTCATCGTCGTATTCTTGCGCCTAGAACAAAAAGTCAACTTAGTGCTTTTGGTTAGGAGTCAACGAGATTATATATAGGAGTCAATGTGATTATATATACTGAGACTAATTTGAAAATCTATAATGGAGTTGTAAGGGTTGAAGTCTGTGTAATCCGTTGGTTTCTTCACTATTACGTAATAGGTTAATTGCTAAGGTATTTGGGTGATTTTCCAGACGTTAATGATAGCTTGAGCTGCTTGCTTCGATTATTTCAAAGATAGTCGGCACTTTTAGGCCTCTGGGCAGCTGTGTTTTTAATAAACTATTGTACTGAAACAATCATTTTAAGCGTTTCTGATTGAAATTTTGGTAAAATGAAAAGATATACGTACCTGCTGTGCCTTCAATTTGGATGCCGTAGGTTCATACTACTAAATTGACAATAAACCCTTTTTTATGTTTACTGTTTCATCTCAAGAGAATTACATGGTTTAGTTTTTACACTTTATCACATGCATTGATGGCTTAAAACTAAATCGTTACTAATTACTTAAAACCAATACGGTGGTTGAGGAAACCTAATAAGGCACCTTTGCTTTTCTATTTCGGAGAAGAATTTAAAGAATACATCGAATAGGTACTTGTTTTTTATTATTGTATTGTGGATTGAATTTTGCGCAGCATGAATTCGGTTAGTGATGTATTTACGTTTGGTTTATGTAAAAGTTTGAGGTGAGTTAGGTGATATGGTGGGCTAATTGCTCTGGGTTAAATTCTTTATGTAGTTGTTTGTAACATACAATAGTACATTTGTTGACAACAAACACTTTTTTTAATTTTTTTTTCATTTATTTACACAGATGATGAATGCAGAGCTCAGTTTAAATTAACTTTACATATGGTGGATGGCTTAGTAGCTAACTTCAATTAGTATTTAAAACTAATGCAAAGGTTGTGGTTACCCTTGGGGCTCCTCTAGTCGGGATCTCATTCGGAGAATTTCTTAAGGATGAGTGGAAACTTATTTTGGATTCTGGTTATATATGATGGCTTTTTGCCGAGTCTGTGAACTGATAGTGAAGGGATTTGGGATATATTTGAGAAGAAGTTGGTAGCTGGATTGGTGACATGACAGTCTATAGTCTCTAGATCAAATTCATTGTGTAACTCTTTATTGGTGACATACCAGGGAGCGTTTGAAATAATTCTAAGAAATTGATTTTGTATTATTTGAAGTTTCCTTTGTTGTCATTGTTTTTGCTGCATTTAACCAGATTGGGCAGGCGTATAGTAGCAAGTGACTTATTACAGTTTTGTAAATTTGTAATGCTGAATTGTATAATAATGGGCTGGATCTGTGTATTAATGGCTTTAATTGTATTAGAAGAAATAAAAGAGGTCATCTTCGTCAATATACTAGCTTTATTAAGATAGCCGGCTTTCGACGGCTTTGCCGTCATCGTCAGTCTCGCTGCTTTCGGCAAAAGTCGGTCGACTGTGCACAGTAAAGCTAGTATGTTGACGAAGATAACCTCTTTTATTTCTTCTGATAAGAACGTCAACAACACTAAATCAGAATTCCCACAATATAATTGTATTCACTTGATTCTGGCTTGAGTGATTTTGACATTCATGTGCTGCTTCCAATTTAGTTTTGTGTCAATGTTCAGTCTAAGAGTCACATTGGTTTACAATAAACCCTAAGGCGCGCACTGCTTGAAGTGCAAAGTTAGCGCTTCGCAGCCGCTGCGTCGCAGTTGGGAGCCGCGGGCGAGCGAAGCCTGGCTGAGAGCGGACGGGGTGGGGCGTCTTACCTTCCACACTCCGGACGCTGTTGGCCCCTCTCGGCAGACAAGGTCATCGCTGGACAAGGCCCTGCTGTTGGCTAACACACTGTGCCGTATCGCTCGACTGAAGGGGTCAAAAAAACTGACCGAACATTAAGAGATTTTGGCTCAATACAGAACTCTTATTTCGATATAATGCAAGCAAAACAAAGAAGAAAGATTAGACGCTCTTGACTGCTGTCTTCTGTTAAGGACATTTACGGCTGCCGTTCGTTAAGGATAATTGAAAATAATGACCGACCCAAAGAGACGTTGTCTCAATACTGATCACTTCACCAAATCCAAAATGTATCTTCATTCAACCCCTATAAAAACCACTCACTCTACTCGCATCAAAAACAAATATCCCAATTCAAATACTTCGTAAATTGTTTTCAGTGCTAGAATAGAATTTATGAGGTACCACCATGGGTTTCTCAACCTATATATTAGTATTAAGTTAGGTTAAGATGTTTTTATTAAGTCATCACAAATTAGATATAGAAACAAATTAGATTTAGATATAGATGACGTACAAGTACAAAAACAAAAGATAATACCAAATTATATTTTTCTTAAAAATGTTTTTATTTCGAAAAGAATGAGATTTTCACACGACTGATATGACAAAAACGGATATAGTTGATTGTAAAAATCGACTCTCACCTCGGTTACCAAATTCAACTCCATGCCTTATTTGCGCTATATCGTTCCAATGATTCCAATGACATTAATAACTATTTCAGCTCCCGTAAATGAAAAGCCACTTTTCCGGTGTACTGTTAATGATTGTAAATTAACATTTTTTTTGTTACACATGCTGTAAAATAATAAAAGAGTCATCGCCATATAGAACTGTGGAGCGACATTCACCAACAAAGCTGTCTTGTTTAAGGATGCATTACGGAGTGTAGAGAAAATGAAGGATCTCTAGCAATTGGAGGCCCGGTTTTTAAGGACCTGCTCCAGCATTCTCGTAGAAACGAAGAAAAGTACAAAACGAATCTATGAGAGCTGCTAACCTGTAGAATTAGCATCCGAGTCAATACTTGGCTTTGACAGAGCATTTTAGCTGGTGTCGAAAATTCATTACTGTTGGTTATCTCATCTAATCTTTATTATCTCATAAGCTACATTTGTGCCTTGGTCACAACGCAGGTTTACGTACTTTGTTCACTAAGATTTACACAGAAACAAATGAATCATAGCAATTTATTATATTCGGCGCGATTAATGTCGTGTAGCAAAGACAAAGGGAGAAAAGGAAATTGAAATAAATAGAGAGAAAACAGTAAGAAGCAGATTATTCAGTGTCTACTGCAAGCCATCCAAAAGAGACATTAAGTATTCACTACCATTAACTCACGCGGTCATGCTATTTTGAACAATAACTACCTCGTTTGTGAGTAAATTTTGTTAATAAATGCACGTGCACGATATGTAAGACTTATTGGTACGACTTACGTGACTGAGTGTATTATTCGCAAAGTTTGTTATTGTCCGTGGAAAGAAATTTATCTTCAATACAAAAGCATAAAACTTTCAGTATTCACAAAAAATATCACTTCAAAGCTCCACTCTCAGTGTATGCAATTTAAATGCATCATGCCTCATTTGTTTTAATTGCTTAACGATCATGATATTCAAATATTTCCTTCCCGATGCATTGAATAGTATAGTATATGATATGCATGTCATTATCCACACACCACATTTACATCAAAACACATGTCAGATTTAAATCGAATTACGGTGTTGCATTCCAGTTCACAAATGCAACTCATTCTTTAGCATGAACATTTCTTAAAGTACATAATGAACATCATATAATCTCACGTGGTGAAACGTCCTTATATCGGAATATTTCTTCAGATGTTTTCTGTTTCATAAGAGGCACTACATACATGATTATTGCTTATTTTAACGATAATTCAACGACATTATCCTTTAGATTTAATCAATATTTCACGTATCAAAAATATGACGTTTAACAATGGTTGGAAACATAATATACAAGACAATGTATGTTTATCGTCGCGTGTAATATTTCATTTTATTCAATTCCAATTTTAGTAAAATACCAAATGAATGTAGTGGTAGGGCGTCAGCAGCACGTAATTTCTCTATTTATTTGTAATTTTTGCATTTTTTTAAAATACAGAAATATTAATGAAAACTGACTCCGCGATGTTTTTAAAAGCGTACTTTGCACAAATTCTGACAGAATATGGCAAAAATTGGAAGACATTTTGAGATAATCTTATTTTTAAATTTGTTTATGTTTCACGAACAATTACGAGAAAACAACTCATATTTTGAAAAATATTGTGCCTCACATCTTTTCTGAATCTAATTCTGAAGAATAGATTTCATTAAGAAACAATTTTCATCATCATAGGACGCCGAAAAAAATTAACCTTTTGCAATTCTCGAAATTTCAAATTTGAACGAAAACCAGATCTGCTTCATTTTTATAAGCAAGCCTCGTTCGATCTGAGAAAAAATTAAAAATTTGAATCCATTTTTGGAAGAAAAATTGAAAATATGTTGAGACTTCATATAATGTATTTCCAAAAAGCAAACCATTGGTTTTAAATTCAAGGAGCCACGACATCAGCCAGATCGATTGCCATATTAATGTTATAGTGTGGATAATTTAGACCCTAACACAGTCACAGACATTTTCGTTAAACTCTCTGGATTTTCAAAAACTGCAAAAGTTAGAAATAATGTATGTGCGATTATAGCATCACTAGTTTCTTTTCAATCTTAGTATGCTTCTGAGAGGGATTAAAACCCCATTAGCCCCCTCCCCCTGTTGGGTGCGCCAATAAACGCGTAAAATATAATATATTAACATTAACCTCAGTTCAACTGATTTTGATATTGATTCAGTGGTGAGTTGTAGTTGACATTCACATAATTGAAATGATTGAAGGCGTTGTCATTGTCAACAATATTAATATTGTTGACAATATAATATAAATTATAAATTAATATTGTTGACAATGACAACGCCTTCAATCATTTCAATCAACTGATTTTACTTTCTTGCTACCGCTTACACAGCAGAGATGCTGCGCAAAAAAACGCGCATTTTCAGCAGAAAAACTCATAAAACATGCCCTGGTAACGAAAAACTGTATAAATCCAGTTGCTAAATTTGAAAAAAAAAGTCCTCTAACATGTGGTGTAGCTGGAATCCATGATTTGTTGGTCTTTGGTTCCGAAAAATTGAATGGTAGCAAAACGTCAGTCTGTCTGTGCGCCGGTGAACAACGCTAGCTGCTAAACCGCTCAGGTGAGTTTTTTTTTTTTTTTATATTTTTTCTGGTACAGTGGATTAACCACTTTACAGAACAGTTACAAAAGAGTATTACACATAGTACATATACTATGATTAACTTATTACAAATAAGGAGGGTGTCCCCTCTGGGATCCTCTTCAACCTCTAGCATTGCATGATTGGAAATTTTTTTTTTAATTTTAATTTTATTTGTTTAGACACTTTATTACATGTTGATTGTAGGGAATGTGGGGAGTAATGGTATTGATTTAAGGTGGGCGGAATTTGTCCTTGGGAAGTCTGGAGCGGATTCTTGTTTGTAGGGGGTCAGAAGTTTTACCTAGATGAAAAATGTTCTGGGCTGGAAAATTAGATAGTTTTGAGTAAAACCTATCTGAGATTCTGGAAATATGTTGGGAGATTGTTGGGAAATTGAGGTCTTTATGAAGTTGGTTATTTGAAATATACCACGGCGCATTTACAGCTATTCTCAAGACTCTATTTTGGAAGGTTTGTAGGTGTTTGATAGATGAGCACGCAGCGCCTCCCCATACGGGGCAAGCGTAAGTTAGAGAAGGAAGAAGTAGGGCTTTGTGAAGATATAGTGAGGTTTTTGTGTGAAGGGAGGACTTCCTATTTATCATCGGGTAGAGTTTACGGAGAGTGGCATAGGCTAGATTTAGACGGGAGAGGATGTGAGGTTTCCAAGTCAGTCGCGTGTCTAATAGTACTCCTAGGTATTTGATATTCTTGTTTTTGGGTGTCCAGGAGATGGGACTATTGGATATTTTTAGTGGGGGTATGTCAGGGATGCGTTTTAGGGCGAATATTTTTGCTTCACATTTTGAAGGGTTCAAGTTTAGTCTCCAGTTCTCTGACCATTTGCAAAAGTTGTCTAGAGCTCTTTGTGTGACTGAAATGGCGTCTGATAGATTGGAATTGGAAGTAAATAATACGGTATCGTCCGCATATAGAGCAGTGCAGGTGTCGTTGGACTGAGGGATATCTGATGTGAAAATATTGAAAAGAGTAGGAGAAAGTGGGGAGCCTTGTGGTACCCCAGCATTGATATTGAAGCGTTGGGATTCCGCGCTATTGATTTTTACAGAAAAGGATCTATTGCTGAGAAAATCCTTTATAATATAGTAAAGATAGTCAGGAATACCAATTTTTCTAAGCTTATATAGAAGACCCTCATGCCATACACGGTCGAACGCTTGTGAGTAGTCCAAGAAGACAGCGGTGGTATATTTTTTTTCTTCAAATGATTGGGCTATTGATTCTGAAACACGTAATAGCTGGTGGGTGGTGGCAAACTGGGGGCGAAAACCAAATTGCACATTGGGGATAATTTTTGTTTCTTCCAAGAATTTGTTGACGCGAATAAGGATGAGCTTTTCGAAGAGTTTTGAGAAGGTTGGCAATAAACTTATGGGTCTGTAACTGTTTGGACTAGAGGGTGGTTTATTTTGTTTGAGAATGGGGATGACAATTGAATGTTTCCAGGCAATGGGGTAGTACCCTAATCGAAGGCAACCGTTTAGAATGGAGGTTAAGAAAGCGATGGATCTTCGCGGGAGATGTTTTAGTATAATATTGGGAATTTGATCGTGGCCAGACGATTTTTTATTCTTAAGTGATTTTAATACTGCTTGAATATTTGCTGGGCTAATATATTTGGTGGGCTGAGGAACCGAGAATACTGGCAGATACATGAAGTTTTCTATTTGGCTGTTAAAAGCTGTATTTTTGGCGGAGTTAGGCGAGAATATTTCTGAGAAGTGAAGAGCTAGAAGTGAGGTTTTTTCACGCTCGGTTATTGCTGTCGTAGAACCGGTTTTCAAGGCGGGAATTGAAGAGTGAGTATGCGTGAGGGTTTTTGTTATTCGCCATAGGTTTTCGGAGTTAGGAGTTAATTTAGCTAGCTGGGACTGAAAGCAAGCATTTCTTTGGTTTGCAAGCGCTTCTTGAACTTCACGAGTTTTTTTATTTAAAATTGATTTGAGATAAGGCAGGCGATATTCTTGCCAGTTCCTTCGTGCTTTTCTTTTTTCGGAAATTAATTTTCGAATATTATTCGGGATCATTAATTGATAGGGAATTTTTGGTTTGTAAGTAGGAGGACAAGATGCAGATCGAATGGCAGATTGGATGGACTCAGTGAGGATGTTGATGGCATTATCTATTTCTAAGGGAGATTTATGGAAAGATGGCGTAGGTAGGTAGGAGTTGAGGTAATTATTGAACATATTCCAGTTAATAGGTCCTTGGAGGAGTTTGGGCTGATAAACTGTCAGGAGGGGGGGTGAGTGTAAGGAGATTAGTACAGGACAGTGGTCTGAGTCAGATTCAGCAATTGGCTGCTGGAAAATAGGTTTCGAGAAGGACTTGGTTAGCATAATGTCTAATATATCAGGAGGAATGGAACTATTGAACGGGAAGTGAGTTGGTTCAGTAGGAGCTGCTATGTTGATTTGGTTACTGTTACAATAAGTGAACAGTCGAGCGCCATTAGGAGAGGTTGTTCTACAGCCCCAGGATGTGTGTTTGGCATTCCAATCACCAATAGCTAAAATTGGGGTAGGGGAAGAGAAAAGCATTGATAGGTGGTTGGGATTTATTGGAATGTTTGGAGGCTTGTATATAGCAATTATGGTGATGTCTGGGCCAGGACTTTGTAAAAGAGAAATTGCAGTGTTCTCTAGTCCCGGTGTGATGAAAGGGGGTAGGGGGTTATGTTTAATAGGTTTACGGATAAGGATTGCTACTCCACCAGCACCTCTGTTAGAGGGTCTATCCGATCTATAGATATTAAATCCTGGGATTGAAAATTTTGCCAAAGGCTGAAGATGTGTTTCAGTTAGAATTGCTATATCTATTTTATATTCTTGTAGAATATGGGATAGGAAGAGTCTTTTGTTTATTATACCGTTTGCATTCCAATTAAGCAAGTTTAGATTATTAAAATTAGCGTGTGCCATTAAGGATGATTGGAGTGAGGGCTGCTACTATGAGGTTCTGAATTTGTGGTATTAAGGCAGAAATAATTTGGTTTACTATATTTGCAAGAAACTGATTTTGGTGATTATGATTTGGGGAGAAGTAGCCGAAGTTTGGAGGAGGGGAGACTTTTGGGAGGTGTGGGAATTCTGAAGTTGATGATATGGGAGGACATTGTTGCGGGGGGTTGGGCAGGTTTAGGCCTGGATTGTACTGTGAGTTCATTTGAGATAATAAATGGATATTCTGGTTGGGTGGGGGTGATCGGAGTTTATGGAAGGAATTTTGTCTTTTTTGAAAGTAACTACATCTCTTATCGGAGGCAAGGTGGTTTCCTCCGCAGTTTGCGCAAGTTAATAATGCATTAAGTGCAAGTGTGCAGTTGCTAGAAGGATGAGATTCACCACATTTTACACATTTAGTCTGTTTTTTACAGTAGTTGCGGGTGTGGTTGAAGTCTTGACAGTTTTTGCATTGCACTATAGTTTGTTTTTTCTTTCTGAGTTCAACTTTTACAACACAGTGGAGTAGGAGTTCAGTTTTGAAGAGCTTTTCAAAATCACTATCTGAAGTTATTTCTACCGCGCACAATGGCATAGGGGAGCGGTCGGACTTATATAATCTTGAAACTTTGGCAGGTGTTATGCCTTTTTCAACAAGAGCGGAATAAATTTCTGCGTCTGTGAAGGACGTGTGAATTCCTCTTATTATCGCGCTTTTATTTCTGGACTTTGGATCACTATAGGTGTGATACTCTGCTTTCTGTTCATTAAGGAAGGAAACTATTTTCCGGAAGTCACTGCTTGTAGTTGTGTTGACTTTTACAACTTGCCCGCGAGACGAGGTAGAGAAATGGTTTTCACACGTATTTTGAATATTGTTGATCAACGATTTAAAGTCTGGTGGGTTGATGTTGTGTATGAAAACAGGGGGCGGTTTAGATTCCTTACTCGGTTGTTGAATTTCTTGTTCCGGGTTAGGTTGGTCGTCAGGTAAAGAGGCTAGCGGGTCAAATCTGTTTCCCGTTGGAACATTTATTTGAACACTAGAAGGTTCAGCATTATTATTATCGATCCTTTTCCTTTTTAAAGAGTTAAGTTCATTCGTTGTTTGAAAATTTGAGTCATTTGCGACATTAGCCATGTTGTGCTGTGGCAAATTTATATAGTTCAGATGGTTGGACTTACTTGGTGACGGCATTTGATAGTGATGAATAGGCGTCGGTTGTTGCTGCGGCAGGTGATGTTGCTGTTGATCGTAAATACGAAAGTTCTGTTGAAGCTGCTGCTGCTGGTTATGTTGTAGGTATTGTTGGGAATGGAGTTGTTCATGTTGCGGATACCACTGATGCTGAGCGCCGTTGAGGGTGTGAAGAGCGGAGGCCACTGCCTCCGATAACTGGGTGAAGGATGTGTCCATGATTTGGTTACACAGGTAACCTTGCTGTGCGAAGTCGCCACAACGCACTGCCAGGGGCCAACGTAGACCTAAGTCACACGTTAGCCCTATTCTTCGGGTGGTTTACTTCTGTAAATTCACTTTGGTTTGTAACACTGAACACAGATAACATAGAACAAGCACTGTCCAAGACGTAGACCGCTGTCCGCGCAGAACGAAGTCAGCTGATAAGGCTGCGGAGCGAAGTGCACTGTGCGGCGGTCGGCGACGGAATGCCGCTCAGGCGAGTTTCTCCAAAATGTATATTCCCCAATCGATCTGGCTGATGTCGCGGCCCCTTGAATTTGAAACCGATATTCCAATTTTGGGGAGTACATTACGAAACCCTTGGGATATTTTCCAAACTTTCCTAAAAAAAATTGTTCCATCGTTTTTTATTAAATTTTGTTGTTGGATAGTGTGAAAGACGTTTAAGAGAATGGTGCATGTCTCACGTTCGTGGAAAACCCTGATTCTTCGAAACTTGCAAAAATTACAATCTTTTTCGGAATCTTCCTACAACTAAAATATTAAAGATAGATATTTTCCACTTAATGAAATCTGTTTTTTTAAGAGAGATTTAGCAAGATCTTCAACATTTTTTGTTCTCTACCCGCAATTTTGCGTGAAAATACGTTCTGTTTTGGAACCACTAGTTTCACTTCGTGAGGGAAACGTTCCTTCAGTTGGAGCGTTTCAAAAACTGAATTGATATTGTTGTTCCAAGGTGGCTTGATGTGTGTGAATCGCGTGGGTTGAACCAGGGCTGGTTGCGGCCCACTGCAATGTTGGTGGACGCCGCAGGCAGCCGCGCCTTGTTATGGCTAGACCCCTCGCGGGCTGTATACGTTGGCGCTCCTCACATTTCCGCTATTTTCGCCCACGCACCCGCCCCGCCCCCTTCCTCAACTCCGCCCATGCACCCACCCCGCCCCTCCCGCAACTCCGCCCACGCATCCGCCCCACCCCTTCAGCAACTCCGCCCACGCATCCGCCCCGCTCCCTCCCACAATTCCACCCACGCATCCACCCCGCCCCCTCCTGTAAATCCGCCCACGTATCCGCCCCGCCCCTCCCGCAACTCCGCCCTCGCATCCGCCCCGCCCCTCCTGCAACTTCTCCCACGCATCCACCCCGCCCCCTCCTGCAACTCCGCAAAGGCATCCGCCCCGCTCTCTCCAGCAACTCCGCCTACGCACCCTCTCCGCCCCTTCCAAAATTCCGCCCCGCCACTTTGCGCCGCGTCGTACCCACCTCGCCCCTCTTGCCAGCTTTCATTTCGCCAAGTCCCCGCTTCCACCCCGCGTACCGTCCAGCACACTACCCCGTTCCGCCTTGCCCTTTCTCTACCCCGCCTGCGCTCCGCCCCCTCACCATAACCACTTCTTCGTTTTTCTCCAAGTTCCCGGCTTCGGTCCCCGCTTTGCTCCCCGCCTCACGGCCCGCCTCGCTTTCCCCTTCACTCCCCGCCTCACTCTCCGCATCGTTCCCCGCCTCGCTCCCCGCTTCGCACCGCGCCTTGGTCCCCGCCTCGCCCCACGCCTTTCTTCCCGCCTCGTGTCCCACCTCACTCCCCCATCGCTTCCCACCTCGCTCCCCGCCTCGCTCCCCGCCTCGCTCCCCGCCTCGCTCCCCGCCCGCTCCCGCGCATCGCCCCCCGCCTCGCCCCCGCCCGCCCCCGCCTCGCCCCCCGCCTCGCCCCCGCCTCGCCCCTCGCCTCGCCCCCCGCCTCGCCCCCCGCCTCGCCCCCCGCCTCGCCCCCCGCCTCGCCCCCCGCCTCGCTCCCCGCCTCGCTCCCCGCCTCGCTCTAATACAATTTTCCCCATACGTTATTTTCCTCGTTAGTACTCAAGACCTGGACGTATGTGAATCCACTCCAACGAAATCTTGGTATGATTTACAACTGCGATACTGATGCCCAACGCAACAAGAACCCCGACCTCTACCCTGTCCCCGGCCTGGATCTCCATTCCGATCCGGTTAGTGCTCTGACCCTAAACATAATCCGGAGCGCGATCTCAATCGTGAAACCTTCCTCCCAATTAGCGATCCCGATTTTGACCTTGAACCCGACCATGCTTTTTTCCGGGGCTCGGCTTTTTTCGTATCCCGGCAATGGTCCGTTTTCCGTTTCCGACACCGACCCATTTGTCGAAACCAACACCGATCCCGAATAGATTTTGTTTCCCGTCATGCCCCGACTCCGTTTCTGAACCCAATCTCATACGCGGTGAATTAATGCTCTTATCCATCATGAAATTCCCCATTTTCGTTTCCTCTTCCCACAATGTTTATACGTGTTCCTGCTTTCTTCCGATACCCTTCCTTCACTTATCTACGCCGGTCGAACTTCAATTGCTGTGTTTCTTTCTTTTCTTCTTTCCGTGAATGCGATGTAAGCACGTTCTGCAGAAAGCTGGCCAAATTCTCTATAACTTCAACATTCTCGACTTCAAGGGGAACATTCCGTCTAGACCATCCCAGTAGAAATCCGATGCCGGGTTGGCAAACAGTGAGTGCCTCCCCTTATGGAGGTCGTAACTTGAACCTTTTCTTTCCGGCCAAAATTCGATCGCTCTCTGCAATGTTGTTTGCAGAGATAGAACGGGAAGGACGTAATTACCGCTTGCCTTTACCTTGTCGTTTTTCCTTGTTAAGGCATTATCCCGAGAAATGATCGCTTTTAAGTTGAATAATTAAAATTTTAGATTGCAGATTATTTTCCTTTGCTGTTAGCTGATCCTCGCGGAGGTTTTTTCATAAAACGATATACAAAATTAAAGCAAGTATTAAAAAAATTAATTTGGTAGTTGTTATTATGATAATATAAGCCAGGAATTGTTGATATATAATTTGTAGATTGAATAATTGAATTATTTTCTTTCTGTTGAACAATTTCATCAGGGATCATTGACGAATCTTGAATTTCGGCATTATTTTGTATACTAACATTATTTTGAAGTATACCAATGGAAGTAATACTAGAAACGTTCTGTGAGCTGGTTGTTTGAAAACACAAATTATCCACACTGAAGAGAACCGAGGCAGCGATGTTAAATGATTTATCTGTTTATCAATTGGTAGTCCGACTCAGTACTATATTATTACACCAGAAGTAAAATTTCAGGAGAGTATTTTATAGTATGTCACCATACATTCAAGGCCTTCTCAATCATCTGATACCTTTTTATGAATAAATAAATAAATAAATAAATAAATAAATAAATAAATAAATAAATAAATAAATAAATAAATAAATAAATAAATAAATAAATAAATAAATAAATAAATAAATAAATAAATAAATAAATAAATAAATAAATAAATAAATAAATAATATTCAAAATAAAATGATATGTTATAAACATCTAATGAGGGCTTCGCGTTTGTTTTGTTTTTTTGTTTTGTTTTTTCATTTAAAGTCGCATCAATATCTAAGTTATTAGCGACCACTATTAGAGATTTACGACACTACTGCCTTAGCCACCGGATCGGCGGCTTCGCGTTTTCTAAATCAGCCAAGCTCTAAAGTTCGGAATTCAAATGTTTCCAAATTCATTCTTCGATCGTAATGGATGTTTTGTTTACATCTTTCATCGTGATCGACACGCGAAAAGCTAAATGCGTTTATATCTAGTGAACAGTTCTTAAAACACGCCTCGTAAGATAAGATGACGGATTGGAAAACAAAATTATAGGAATAAATTTAGATACATCACCGTGAATCTAAATTTTAACGAAAAACTTGTGTCAGAGGCACAGTGTTTCCTTTACGTTATTTTGTGCTCTATTCACCACTTTGTTTCAAAATATATGACGGCGTTTCGTCTGATGTTTTCCTCTTCTGTGTAGACAGTTGAATGTCCCTGTTTTCGTTTTCCCCCTCACTTCTCGGATACGCGGGCGGAAGTAAACAATTTGTAAACAGCGTGTCAGTTTTTCTCGAGTATTTGTCATGCCGTTTCTGCCGTCACGAGGCTGTGGAGAAACTTTCTTCTTCCCGCCGTGGGCACCGTACGGGAAGATAGAGGAAGACTGGTTCGGAATCATTTTCTGAATGAAAGCCGTCGGAAGGTTGTGGTCACGGTCAAGACCAGAGTTGACGGCACGAGACTAGATGTCGCCCCTGGAAAACACTATGTGCTGGGTCAAAGGTGGATATAAATAAGGAAAACGAAGGATGTAATGAAAATAGGAAGTCTTCTTATCCTTATCGTTCTGCTTCTTGTTTTTACTTTCTGTTCTTGTTCTTCTGCTTCTCCTTATTCTTCTGTTTATTCCCCTAATTTTGCTTCTTTTCATTCTTCTGTTTCCTCTTCTCTTTTTGTTTCATCTTCTCCTTCTTCTTCTTCTCTTTCTTCTTTTTCTTCTTCTCTTTCTTCTTCTTCTTCGTCTTCTCCTCCTTCTTCTTTTTTTCCCTTTACTTCTCCTTATACTTCTTCTCTTTCTTCTTTTGCTTCTCCTCCTCCTCCTCCTTCTTCTTCCTCTTCTACTTCATCTTGTCTTTCTATTTCATCTCTTCGGTGACCCAGGTAATGTTATTATACCAAAATTGTGGGGAAGTGCACGTGTTTCTTTTATGGCTCTCCCGTCTGTGTCATCTCAACCCTGCGCAGGTGCTACACTGAAATCTCTTTTCGCTTTTTTGCCGCGTTGCACCTGGACGTTCTCTTGGCGAACAAATTTACGAGGAACGTGCAAGGAGAATAGACCATATTACATAGTGCCGCGTATAGAACCTCCCTTCTGTGCGGCTGCGTTGCATGTTGGATTTAACATATGGAAACATTTTTAACTCCTTTCCAGAATGACAGAAATGTTACCTATAACATAAGTTTCGAGTAAAATTTTTTGCATTCAATTATTGTTTGAAGATCCATTATTCAATCAGTTCCAAATAATTTGATAATTTTTTTCATGCATTTAAATTTTAATAATTAAATGTTGACACTATTAAACGCAAAATATATGAACAAACAAGTAGTTTCACCAAAAACTTTAGTTTAAGTCTTAAAACTAATTAAAACGATAATGATAATAATAATAATAATAATAATAATAATAATAATAATAATAATAATAATAATAATAATAATAATAATAAATCTTCTTAAAAATTCAATTTTAAATTTGTAACATCAAAATTACAAAATCGTTTACTAAATCGTTATCATTTACATTCACAACGTTCATAGTTATGGCCATACTTACCGATATTTCGGGGAATAGTCCTTGTCATTTACTTGCAATGTTTCTATTTTTTGTATTTTGAACCTACATTTTCTGGAAAAGAAAATATAGCATATCAAATAGTCCATTTCATTCATTTGCTCTTGAACTCTATTCTGATTTAAGAAAAAATGAAAATCCTGAAACCTTTCTTTTTAAAAAAGTTTTTTTAATGAAATTCACCCGTCTCTTTTCGCCACTCCAAGTTAATGAGTTAAACAAATAGCAAAAATGGTCGGTTTGAAGCCACCGTCCCTGAACTGAGAAATTGTTTATCAAGCTGACAAGAAAAACATGATCACAATTTTTTCAAGTCAATACTAGTGAATAATTTTTGTATAGTATAAGCAGATTTTTTTTCGAAAAGAGAATAGCATTTTCACATCACTGATACTAAAATATATATCAAACCATACATTCAATGGTATATTGAATAAATGACATTAACTCATGTACCATTCGAGGTGAGTCACGTTCTTTTCTCTACATTGAACAGAAATGAAGCCATTTTACAATCAATAGTTAACATTGTGACGTCCGGCAACTGAAAGAAAATCATTATCTTAACCACTTGCACATTTCTGCTTGCAAAGTGAAAGTAAATTTTCCCAGCACAATACGTAAATTTGAAGATTATAAACGGGTGTCGAAACATTCCATCTGCGCAGTGTCAGCGATCGGTCTGAACATGGATCTCGAAGATAAAACCGGCTTAGGTGGCTCAAGGCATCAATTGATATCACTGAATTGCCTCTCGCCAGGCATCCTTGGGTTCGAGTACCGACGGTGCGGCGGCAGGGTTTTCGACACTACCTACTTAGATCGATTTCAGCCGCAGTCCGGAGGACAATCCTGGCGACCGACTGCTCTAATTGGTAGTTTTCCGTGGTTTCTCCGATCAACACCAGGTGAATGCCAGAACAGTACCCTACCAAACGGGCCAAGGACCACGCGCAATCTTTCCTTCTTCTTCTTCTTACTAGTTACATCCTCATCCATCAATTCCAGACACATGACTTCAAGCACTACACTACTATCACATATGCCGGGAGACTGGTTTGGAGCTTAGAGCTTATCCCGGCTGAGGTGGTGCCCCGCAGGTGGGAGATACCTGGTTGGTAAAAAGCTCGTTATCCGTTGTATAGGTCGGCGCCGGATCTCGCCTTTCAGCTGGCAAATATCGCAGCCCGCGATAAAATCATACACTACGCTTACGGGACTAATGACCATAGTAGTTGACGCGCTCGGAATTATTGAATGCCAGAGATGAAGCGTTCAAGTTTTCGAAAGTGAATTGCAACCGTGATGAGTTAGAAGGTTAGAGATAATCATCGACACACATGCGAGTATTTTTTAAAACAGCGAATGTACATTGCATTAGATATTCAGCTTTAGGAGGTTATCCTAACTTCTTTGACTTGGAATTTGTATACAACGTCATTATTCCTAACGCTGGATTTTATCATTCAACTAAACCCAGGATTCTTGGCTTATCACAGTACATGGATAAATTGAATATGTTTGTAAATTGCAATTAAATAGCATTTGCTCATTTGTACGTCAAGTTGCAAACAAGGTTATCAAATCTCCCACTACCTCATTACAAAGCATTTGAATGTAAACAACATAAATATTGGCATACAAATTGGGAATAGCTGATGAGTCGCCCATTATTTAGAAAAAAGTGTTGGTGAGGTCTTATTGAATTAGTAAATGTTAAACACACACAAATGAACATATTCTACCGCAACAACAAGATGATCAGTAACAAAATGACTACAGGCAATTGGTTCATCAACTTTGAAACCACATTAACATTTGTCCCACAACTTCAGCACAACGCATTTCATGAAAACATCGTACACATCAACATACATTGGAAAAAGCTGATGAACCGCAGGGATTACTGAGAAAAGAGTTGTTGGTAAAAGTATATTAAATTAAGTTTTAAACGGGTCCAGACCATTCACATTTTATTTACACGATCACTAAATGCACACCCTGCATGAAAAATATACACATTGCTTTTGACAAACATATGAAACAACATCAGGCTCACTAATTCAATATAATGCTTTTCGTCGCAAACAACATACATGCCCCATACATGTATACATGACTTCAACATACACGTAGGAAATTGCTGAAGATATCAGACATGGGAGCTAAGGTCCTCTCCACACCGTCACTCTGATGCGGTTACTAGAAGAGCGGCCGCTGGCAAATATTGGTTTAACCCGGGAGTGCTTGCAATAGATCTGTGAGATCTAAGCCAAATCAATTTTAGGTTCCTGAATTATTGCTATGCATTAGTGGTCTTATATTTCATGTATTCCTTCATTGGACTTTTCTGAAAGCACTTGGTCTTCTATTTTTATCCTTTCTTTGAATCATTTCCCGTGAGCAGGATGAAACTTGATCGCTGCGCTGTGCGATATGTCAGATACGTTGCGCGAACTGGCACCAGTGCATTGTGCGCTCCTGGCAACTACGTATCATGGCATTATTTTCAGCCGTGTCTGTGACAAGTGCTTATTCAGAAAATATAACCTTCTGTCGTACCTAGGATCGATTGTGACAATTTTCCCCAAGGAGACAAAAGAAATGCAGGAGAAGTCTGTAGGCAAATGAAAAAAAATGCGAACCTTGCAAAACAGAGAAAAAAAATCTAGATATTTTTGTGAAAAATGTAAAATACATGTTTGTTTAGAGCATCCCAAAATCATTTGTGGAAATTATATTTAATGTTATTTAATAAAGTAATAAAACTTTAATGATTTTTGCATGTACTTTGTAAATTTTTCCCTTTCTTACCATAAGTATTCATACAAGGTTTCGTCGGAGTGTAATTCATTAATAATTGCATTGGGTTCATGTAAAAACTAAATAAAATACATTTTTCAGTTAATAGAGCTTCAGATCATTCGCATTCACAAAACGTTGCAGCTATATCTGATTGCGCGCATTGGCGTGAGACTACCTATTGCGGGCAGTATCGGGTTAAATGGAGTTATTCACACGAGCGGCGAAGTCGCGCTTCTGCGGCGTTTCATCGCGAACTCTCATCGTCAGCAGAGCAGACGTGCTTCCGCGTTACCGCCTGTCCATTTGTCTGTCTGTACTTGGTATGACAGCCCGCGTACGCACAATGATGTACCAGCAGTGTCACGGTCTCGCGGCCATGGGTTAAAGGGGTACGTGTGGTTAGCACGAAGGCATCCCCATGGTCTTCACAACCTGGGAAGTGAGTTTTCCATCGTCACACAGGAACATATACCGGGATATTGCAACGAAAGCGCACATTCTAATCTTTTCCGACCGGTAATCGAACACCGGGTCGCGCCATAGAAAGCGGATTGCCAAGAAGCTAAATTGCTCCGCGCCACTGCCAGCAGAAGTAGCGTTCACACCAGGCCACTCGTGTTGATTATCTTGATACTTGACTGTCCTACGCTCACGGCGGCGAGACTTACGAATTTCTGGCGGACGGTGGCGCTCGGCAGTGGCTGAGGGTGAAAGGACTCGAGCTTCTCGTTTGATTGATTGCTAGTGACTCCGCGCGCGTCAACAGATAAGGTCATTAGTTCCGCAAGAGTAGTGCATTTTTCTCGTGAGGTGGCGGTGGTCTTCTCCCTCTGGATAGCAAAATTCGGCGCCAATCTACGTCGGCTAGAAGGGTTTCCCTCAACCAGGAATCTCCCACTAGCGGGGCACCTCCCCTACGAAGTCAAACTCTAAGCTTTCGACTGGTTTCCCGGCATATGTGGTTGTGTAGTGCATGTTAGTGTCGGTGTGTGTAAGTAAGAAGTGAAGATAGGGCACGGAAGAAGAAGGAAAGATCGCGCGAGGTCCGTTGCCCGTTTTTCATGGTACTGCTCCAGCATTCGCTTGGTGTTGATCGAAGAAACCACGGAAATCTACCAATCAGAGCAGCCGTCCGCTAGAATTATCCTCCAGACAGCGACTGAATTCGACCTAGCTGGAAAGATAGTGTCGAAAATCCTGCCGCCGTCAGGACTCCTAGGACCTCCCGGTCAGAGGCAGTGCAGTGATTTGATGCTCTGAGCCACCTCTCCCAGTCGGTGGTCCCTCAGAGTGGCACCGTGTGAAGGCAGCCTAAAAGATTTACACGCTGCCAGCCACGCTCATTGAAACACGAAGTCACAGGTAGACGTCAGCCTCACCGCCGAAGCGTCAGCGCCCGGCGCACGGCTTACGGCTCCCGAAGGGCTGGGGCTCCCGCAAATCCCCGAAGGCGTTTCGCTTTCGCCGCAGAGGTCGCGCGCACCCGCCTCAGCACTTCGTCTCGACTCTCACACGAGACTTCTCTTTCTCGGTGATCGATCGATTGATTGATTGATAGTGATTCCGGGCGCGTCAACTACGGAAATGACTAGTCCCGTAAGCGTAGTGCTTGTTTTTTATCGGGTTTGGTTTGGTTTTTTCGTGTTTCCGGGCGCGTCAACTGCTTCGGTCATTAGTCCCGTTAGTGTAGTGCATTTTTTTTTCTCGGGAGATGGCGGTGATCTTCCCCCGCTGGATGGCGAGATCCGGCGCCGACCTACAGTCGGCTAGTGGTGTTTCCACCTAACCAGGATTCTCCCACCAACGGGGCACCGCCCCAGCCGAGACAAGCTCTAAGCTCCCGACCGGTCTCCCGGAATATGTGGTAGTATAGTGAATGTTAGTGTAAGTGTGTGTGTGTGTGAGGGGAGAGGATAGGAAAAGGAAGGACAGATCGCGCGCGGTCCGTGGCCCGTTTGGTAGGGTACTGCTCCGGCATTCGCCTGGTGTTGATCGGAAAAAACACGGAAAACTACCGATCAGAGCAGCCGGCCGCGAGAATTCTCCTCCAGACAGCATCTGAATTCGATCTAGCTGAAAAGCTAGTGTCGAAAATCCTGCCGCCCTCAGGACTCGATTTTTATCGGGAGGTGGCGGTGATCTTCCCTCCCTGGATGGCGAGATCCGGCGCCGACCGTCGACTAGCGAGGTATTCCCAACCAGGTGTCTCCCACCAGCAGGGCACCGCCGCAGCCGGGAGTTTGTTATAGTATTCGCATTCTGGCATTCGCCTGGTGTTGCTCGGTGAAACCACAGGGAACTATTGATAAGACCAACAGCCAGTCGCAAGAATGATCCTCCAGACAGCGGCTGAATTCGACCTAGCTACGAAAATAGTGTCGAAAATCCCTCCGCCGTTGGAACTCAATGCTTAGGATCTCCCGTCATAGGCACTACAGGGACATTAATGGAAGCCCTGAGCTACCTAAGCCGGTTTGTTACTTGGGAAATAATAGGTTTATCTCGAGTGTGCCTGATTTTTGACACACATTTGGCGGGTCTAGAAAATTGGTTCGGAATCAATCATTGTATGGAGGTGGAATCTAGCGACCGGTTTCTAGGATTTTTCTTTTCCGTGGTTTCTTTGATTGCTACCTGCGAATAGCATAGTAAAACTTTAATCAACTGGCCACGCAAAACTCGATCTTTATTTTCTCATCCCTTTCTCTTTTTCTGTCCATATAAACACCTTATAGACACACACACACACACACACTTTTACGCAACACACATGCCGGGTGACCGTTGAACGGCACCGTTACAGCTGATTGAACGTCAAGTGCCATTATAAATAAATCAAAGTCTTGTTTGTCCTTGCTGGGGCGGTATTCCACTGGCGAGTATACCTCAAACCGGCGAGCAGGTCGGAGACTGATCTCTTGTTCCTGTGTGGAAGGAACTTCGACACCTCCTGAAATATAATACACTATAATTACGGGACTAATCTTCTTAGTTGACGCTCTCCGAGTCAATAAATACTCCCCCACGCACACCCGCTCGCGCACACTCAAACACACACACACACACACACACACACAAGTCAACCCTATCCAACACGTTTCAATGATTAATTGTTCTACGTCCACCAATAAAACGTAATGTTCATATAGGTTACGTCACCCAAAATCTTCGTTCTTCAATCAACACTCTTCGAACAACAAACACAATTTATTGGAATTCAGTTCTCTAGAGGCAAGTTTCCAATAATTCAACGCTTGTTTAATGTCAAGCATAATTTGTATCTGCATTCACTTATTTTGAAATGAAACTATTTCATTCATAATACGTAACTTTACAAGTTATAACTTCAATTATACTGAACCCTCCGTCAATCGTGGCTTTTGTTTAGCTCATCCAAATCAAGAATAAACTTTCTGTTTTCTCTCGTCTCCATAATCCATGGAACTTTGCAAAACACGATAAATAACATTCAAAACTATCAGACAAGCAAAAAATGAATACAAAAATTATATTGTTTAAGTATTATAATTTAAACGTTGACCATCCCCATTCACATATTATATCATAACAATAATGATAATAATAATAATAACAATTCATTTTATTCATTTTCTCACGAATTAACAAATACAGCAGACGCACCCTAATGAACAAAAGCTTATGCTCTCGTGCAGTTTAAGCAAGCTTATAGCAAAAACAAAAAAAAATTTTAAGGTACAGAGATCACACAATTGACATGCAAGTATCAGCTTACAGAATACCTTACACATACAGTAAATTATACAAAAATCTTCAAAAGAAATTAACATGTAGCTACATACGGACACATACAGACGTACATACAGAAAATTATACAAAACATCTTCATAAGAAAAAAAAGTAGCGAAAAACTACGTCACGATGATACAAAATCTAATAAAAAACAACAAATTAACAGATAGATAATTCGTATCTCGTGGTCTTAACATCCTCCAAAAATAACATCCTCCATAATAATAGTCTCTGACACCAATTCGGCCCATGTTTGTCTTTCCCTTGAAGCATCTGCTTTCTCCGTGGCCGCGCCTCTCCTCTCTTGTTTTTCCTCGGCGCGCGCGCCCTGCCCCGGCGCGGCGCCCCACAGCCCCAGTCCCAGCTTCCGCTCGCTCCCGCAATCGATGCGCAGCGCCCCGCTGTGTTCCCGCCCACTCGTCGACGGCGGTCGAACCCTTGGCAGGTGTGGGCGGGAGCCCAATCTCCGGCGGGATTGGGGAAGAATCCCAGGGGGCACGTGCCTACCCCTTCTATCGAGAAGTGTTCAAATAAGAATAATGAGAGGTCTATAATTTGGCGGCGGCGATGGTGTAACAGTTAGCGTATCGGACTGTTAAACCCAAGTTTGCGGGTTCGAACCCGATCGAAGCCGTGGATTTTGAAGGGTGAAATGAAATCCTTCGTACGCCTTCCTTCGGAGGGGAAGTAAAGCCGGCTGTCCCATGTTAGTAGATTTACTTGCATGTAAAAGATCCTCAAGCCTAAATGATGCCTCTGAGCTAAATTCAAAATCGCCTGTTTCGTCGCCCAAGAAATACCTTCTTTCTCCCATGGTTGGTGAAAGGAGCGTAGCGGAATTTGCGTGGTCAGACGGAAGAGCAGGCCTCATGGCCTGAGTCTCGCCACGTAAAATAAGGCACATTCAATTCAATTCAATAATACGCCATGAAGATTATACGTGGGTATTATACACATACAAGACGCCGTAGTTAGCAATTTTGTCATGGAAGTCAGTGATTTTCTAATTACTTATGATTAGGGGGCGGATTTTTATGACATAAAACATTGCCAAAAAACAATAAAATTCTCTTAAAATGTTTTTAAATGCCATAAAAGCAAAGAAAAATGACGTAAAAAAATTGATTAAAACCACTTCGAACCAGTTCCTGATGTGATCGAGACTTTTTCATCGTAAATATTATTTGAAGCAAGTGCCATTAAAATGCTATTAAAACTGATGAAATCCGCGAAATGTGCATTAAAAATGACAGCAAATATAAAATGTAACTTATTAGTCGAAAGCGACAAAAATTTCTGAAAAATGACATAAAATGGGCCATTTTCTTTTATCATAACGTAAAATTAACTTAATATAATATAATAACTTAATATAAATAAAAATGACATTTCATTAAAATTCACTACCTTACTTATAATTCTTTCTTATAATTCTATCGTAGTTGAGTCAGTTTTCTTTCTAATCATGTAAGTATTTGTATGTATTTGTATTTTAGGTTGTTTGTGAGTTTTGTTCATCTTAACTCTTCTGTAACAAATTAATCAGCAAACGTTTAAAAAATTGTAAAATATTTAGTATTAACAGAAACCTATTGATTACAGTACTACCTATCCTATCAAAAGTTATTTGTAATGATACTTGCTTATGATTCAACTGTGAATATACACAGCAATTCGTAATAGGATAATCCTGTAAGCAAATTTCTAATAAAATTGAATTGAAGTAAGAAAAAGAAATTGAAATCATATCTTCATATTAGGTTGTCTTATGATCATAACCCTGTTATTCCCTACATTCTCAAGAAAAGTTGATTCAAAATCGTACACCGTATATTGATTGCGCAAGGTCAGAACATCTAAAGCTTCTTGCATCAGGAGATCTGTTTACTCTTGACTGGTTCTATGGTTGAAATATTTCACCAATTGCCTATACACTTTGATAAATATGCCACCTCTAAGCCAATCCTTGAAATTCTGCTGTTGTTATATTGCATAACGCAATGTTGCAATTGCTAAAGCTCATCTGAACGTTGTTCGTTACCACCGTATAACTTCATTAGAACGGTGATCAATAGAGTTTCAGGATATCTCTTTATGCCTGGTGCTAAAACTCTCTATTCACTCTTTAGAATACAAACGTTTACTAACGTATCATTGCGTCTGTGCCGATTCTTTTCACGTATGCATACTAAATATCGAGTGTTATAATCGTGTAACAATTCACTGAACAAATTTTGATAAAAAAACTGTTTAAAGCTTTTTACATTTTTTACGTCTGTTCACCTGTGAACCACACTATCTCATAAATAGTGAACACAATTTTCACGAAAATAAATATTTCGTAATCGTCCTGGAACGACTCGAGGCCCTGCTAATTTCAAATGGAAGTTGTAATTTACAGGGTTCTTTACATTAACTCTTTAGAACATTGCAATTTCTTTCAAAAATGGCTCCAAATGATTTTTCTCGAATATAGAAAAATGCTGTTTATATTATGATGAAGGTTTTATATCCTGTGAAGTTTTGAAAATTCAAAGCGTTTAACAGTTTTCGAACACGTCCAACGCTTTCATTACTGAAGCTAGAAATGTATTTCTTAATGCAATCTATTCTACAATATTAAATCGTGAAACAATTTCGTGTATATATATTTAAGATATGTCATTTACAGGTAATTTAGGGTCAAATCGGAAAGAGAGTGAAAATTTCAAAAATGACATTTAAAAAAAATTCTCATAGATCTCTACAAGACTTATTAGATCTTTGAGTGGAGAAAATACATTTTGAGAAAGATATGCATCCGTGTAGGAAGTGCAATGGAATTTTCGTACCAAATAGCTTCAGTTCCAGGGATGCAAATCGAGAGAGGTAACTCAGAGCATCAACTGATCACTGCAGTCTTTCTGACCAGGAGGTCCTGGGGTTTGAGTCCCGATAGTGGCAGGATTTTTGACACTAGCCAGATAGTTGGGTCGACATCTGGCGCTGTACGGAAGAGAATGCTAGTGGTTGGCTGCTCTGATAGGTAGTTTTCCGTGATTTCGCCGATCAATACCAGGCGAATCTCTGAGCAGGACCCTACCAAGCGGGCCATGGACCACGCGCGATCTTTCCTTCTCTACTTTCTTGTCCTATTTTACCCCTTACTTACACACACTTGCACTTACATGCACTACTCTACGCTTCCGGCCGGGAGTTTAGAGCTTATCTCGGCTGGGGCTGTAGAACACTGCTGGGAGATTCCTGATTGGGGAAAACACCAATAGCAAACGTTAGGTCCGTGCCAAATCTCGCCACCCAGCGGGGCAAGGTCACCGTCACCTCCCGAGTACAAAACATCCACTACATTTACGGGCATAATAACCTTAATAGTTGACGCTTCCGGAATCACCAGTAATCAATCAATCCAGGGATGTAACTCGATGACATATGCATTAAACTTTAAAAGCGAATCCCATGTGTATGAGTAGTATTCCAACCCCGGCGAAAGAAAAGAATTTGTGCGTTATGGCGGGAGCAGGTGACCCATGTGAGCGTATCGCTATGGCAGCCATCTTCTCACGGCTTCCCGCCGCAGGACGAAAACCCATTGCCATCTAGGCACGGAGATCCGTAAATAGTGCTGGAAGGAACATGTCTTGGGACGGCATTTCGCATTGAAGGTTTTAGTAAATGCATCCTGACGGAGCTATTCAATTTATGTGATGGCACGTGAAAGAGAATACTCCGAACGTTTTCATGGGATTAGATAGCGGTACGATATCATCCTACGAACAATAAATAAAGAATTATGAATTTTAAGATATATTGTTTCTACTTTCTCAAACCCAGAGATGGCAACGAGAAACATGTATTGCAAAGAACCGGAGTAAAATATTTTGAGGAGAAAAAGAATAAAAAATGTCAAATGCGAAAAATATTCAAAGGGAGAGCTCTTCAATAAAAAGTCTAGCATTAACACTTCTTTAATATCTGTATATTATTTATGCTAAAAATTAAAATCTTGATGTAATTACGAGTTATGTAATAATATAATTATATATTTTCGTACTCAGAAAATATGAAATATTTTTAATTCTAATATTTTCTTTATTTGTACTCGATTCTATACACGTTCTCCCTACTAGCTAAGAGAATATTTTTGGCGTTCGTTCATTCTCATTTCCACATTATTCTAAAATAGCAATTCACTTTCCTTCCTCTGTAATAAATATTCGTTACTGCTTCAAATGTTACAAATAAGGAGGCAAAACTAGCAATGACGACAGTTTATTATGCCAAACCATTACAATATTCCAATATAACATTTTAACCAAATATTATAACCAAATATTACCAAACTCTCTGCCAATATACTGTACATCCACGAGAGAGCCATGTCCGTACCCAGATATCCCAAATGGCAGTAGAAGCGCAAATTACACAGCACAAGTCACAATTCCGAAGAATAACAAGAGTCATATCCGGTTTTCAGTACTAATTATTTGTCCCTCACGACCATACTCTCCAACCAGAAAAGTTGCTAAGAGTGTTGTCACTGAAACGCCTCTGACCGGGAAATCGTAGGTTCGAGTGCCGACGGTGGCAGGATTTTCGACACTAGCTTTTCAGCTAATTCGAATTCAGTCGTAGTCTGGGGGAGAATTATAGTGGTCGGTTGCTCTCATCGGTAGTTTCCCGTAATATCTCCAATCAACACCTGGCGATTGCTGAAGTAGTTCTCTCACAAACGGGGCACGGACTACGCGCGACCTTTCTTTCCTCTTCCTTGCCATATCCTCACCCCTTACACACACACACACACACTCACAAACACACACACTAACATGCACTACACTATCACATATTCCGGGAGACCGGTCGGGAGCTTCGAGCTTGTCCCGGCTGGGGCGGTGCCCCGCTGGTGGGAGAGGAACGTTCAAAAATATATCTACCTAATTAAGAAAACGATTACAGAACTGAATTAATTTATTATTATTTTTCTATATAATCCCTTTGGACCTCAATGCATTTTGCTCTGCAAACCCTGTTGGCACTGCTGCTTTGCCTTCATCACTCGAGAAACCTGACCTTAATTTTCTTTTTATGTTTAGGAACAAAAAATAATCGGAGGGATCCCAGTCAGGACTGTAGGAAAAGATGAGTGAGCTGCTGAAATCCACAGGTTCGGATGACATTTTGATATTTTGCTGACATGCGCACCGGTGTGTTTTTCGTGAAGAAGCAGCACTTTTGATGTGATCTTTACACGTCTTGTCGCCTTCATGGAATTGGGTAAAACTGACATGATTTTGGCGTAGCTCTCTCCTGTTATCGGTGTTTTATGTGACATGAATTGCAGAAGCAAAAGTGCTTCAACATCCCAATAAACATTGGCCATAACCCTGTGAGCAGGATTTTGCGCTTTGCATTTTTTTAGGGTGAGTGAAGTTTTGTTCCCACTGCAATGATTTAATTTTATACTCAGGATCACGATAATAAACGCATGTCTCATCACCAGTCACTAAACGATGAAAAACGTTACTGGGTTCGCACGAAGCAGATCCAAGTTCTCTTGACAACACTGACGCCGGGTATCCTTCTGAATTGGCGTCAACAACCGTGGCACCACTTTGCTCTGACTTCACATATTTCTAAATGCTCATTTTGATGTTCCAAACTGTGCTTACCGAGATGCTCATTTCTTCAACTGTACTGGAAACTTTCACTCGTCTGTCTGTCCAAGTGAAATCTTGGACTTTTCACACAATTCCTGAATCGCTGCAGTCACTTGACGTCAAGTGTGAGATTCATCTTCTATAGACTTCTTCCCCACGGAAATTGCTTATTTCAAAATTTAACCTTATATTGTAAAGGGGCAAATTCTTTATATATTAATGTCATGCGTTCAATGATTTCCTTAGGCTTTTTCTCTTCTTTTGTTAAAAATTTGATTACGGACCGTGTCCTCAAATGGAACATTTTCTTGGTAGGCTCACATATCGATTCACTAGCTGTACTCGCACAGACAATATAATATTTGCACTTAACTGACACTGCATCATGTCAAGACATGTAGTAACACGCACAGTCTTGTTTCGACTAGCGTATGTAGACTGAGGTAGAAATATTATTGAAAGCTCTCCGTAGCTGATTGGGGAAACCTCTTTGCCAACGGGTAGGTCGGTGCCGGAACTCGTCATCCAGCGAGAGAAGATCGCCGCCATCTCCCGAGCAAAAAACATGCTCAACACTTACGGGACGAATGACCTCACCAGTTGACGCGCCCGGAATCATTAACAATCAATCAATCAACCATGCACTTCCGCTTTTGCTCTCCAAATACGTATGTAACTCTTGAACCCGCAGCTCCTTATATTCACCGAGCGACGTGTGTAGTGAGTATTTTTTGCTCGAGAGGTGGCGGT
>BLKR01015776.1:0-51108 GCA_011170035.1 Teleogryllus occipitalis | reverse complement strand
TTTATTATTAATAAATATATAACTTTCTCAAAGTTCGTTTCTTAATGAATTCAGCAAATTTGCAATCTTTTTTAATTAGTACCTACCTCGGAGCTTGATGGCAATTTCCTGGTTAACAAGGAATTGTCACATATATCCTTCTTTATGCAGTCATAAAAAGTCATCCGGACTTCTGGATTGTTTTGATGCAAATACAAGGTAATAGAGGATTCAAGTATGCTATTTAGGATAATGCAAAAATACATGAACAATTCTTCAGATTTACAATATTTTTTCCAGGTTGTCACCTAGATTATTTCGGTTTCGTTCGTGACAGGTTAATAAGCGGAGTTGGGGTCACAAGTTCGTGTACAGTTTGTTAGAGCACGAGTGAAAGAAACTTCAGTGCGAATGGAGTGCCTTGTTAGAGAAAGTGACTCCCATTAGAGCGGTTGAGTGCGGGCCATTCCACGACTGTCGTCTGTGAAATAACGAAGGTGCGCCCGTTGCAAAACTAAATTAGGCAGAGAGTAGTAAATACTTCAAAACAATTATTTATTAATATTGAGATTCTAAATCTGCTCAATTGTATTACTGGCTGCGATGGACTAGAGGCAGCATTTTCGTTGCAGCGGCAACATCGCTAACCGGAAGTAGAGACGGCTGGGGCGGGGCGAACGTGCATGTGGACATAAAGAAGGCGTCGACTCGCCGCTTCCGATTAGTTCGATTTATTTATTTATTTATTTATTTATTAGTGATACCGGGCGCGTTAACTGCTAAAATCAATAGTCCCGTAAGTGTAGTGCATGATTGTCGGCTTGCGGGGGTTTTCCCCAGCCAGGTGTCACCTAGCAAGGCACCGCCCCCAGGGAGAAGCTACGAGCGCCAAACTAGTCTCCCATCTTATACGGGAGTCATGAGCAGCCATTAACGTATTTAATTTGGGTATAAATTTATTCAAAATTAGTACAAAATTGTGGTATTTTTAGTTGTTTTTTTATTTCATGAGTTTTTTGTGTGGGTATGCTAACTTAACGTTAAGTTAGCGTACCCACTCTTTTAATTGTTTATTTTGATATTCCACATCGGTTCAAAAATTTTAATTTTGGGTATAAATTAGTTCAATATTAGTACAAAATTCTAGAATATTCTTTTTTTGATTTCTGATAAGTGGGTATACCAACTATACGGTCATAGAGTAGTCCCTGTGGGTGTGGGTAATGGGAAAGGGTGAAAGCAGTGGCGGCCGGTACGCAATTCTATTGGTGGTGGCAGTTAGTGATGCGACATCGATAACAAAACATCGATGTTACCAATTATCGGTGTTTAAAGTGAAAACATCGATGTTAATAAAGCATCGATAAAAAACCATTTATGTTTTTAAATATTGATGCGATGTTTTAAAAGTGGTTTAGTAATCTTTAAAATAAAATTCATGGGCAATAAAATTTAAAATTCAGTGCCCATGTTCATTAATTTATGACGAAGATTAAACTGAAAACAAACTAAAACTAATAAGAGCAAATAAAAATTGTCAGCCTGAAAGCCTGAGCGCCCACAGTAACCTCAAGAGGTCACAGCTTCCTGAGTTCGCCTTGCGCCCCCGGCGTACCCCGCCTCTCCATGTGCGAAACACCAGGGCATCGGGGTCATCCCGGGCGAGAGATAGTCTGCTCCATGAAGATAGTGTTATTGGTGGACCCTGTGGAGCAGAACGTGAACTACTATGGCACTTCCTCTTTGGCACCGTGTGATACATAAGAGACGCATAGAAACCATTTCAACGTTCTTTATACAGAGTTAAATGGGCAGATATGCCGCAAATCCGTAGATGGCTCAAAGGTTCACAAGGAAGCCGACAGATAGCATTATGCCCTGTGCGTTTGAAGAGAATATTGATAGAGCATCGAATGACTACACGCTTGTTCAAATGAATTACTATAAAGAATAACATTTTGAAGAAGTGATATTTTATACACACATTTGTGGTGAAAATTATATTTTCCTTATTTTTGTTGGTGGTGCCATGGCACACTGGCACTACCCTACAAGGCGCCACTGGATGAAAGTATCACGCGCGGTTAGTGACCGTTTGTTAGGTCGAAACTGAACCATCATTCCTTTGGCATCGATCGGAGAAAGCAAGAAAGATTCCTGGAGGAGTAAAACCTGCAATCAGACGTACAGATTTCGCAAGAGGAAGGAATAGCGCGACCTCCCGAATAAAACATGCACTACACTTACGAGATTAATGAGCACAGTAGATGATACGCTCTGGATTTATAAATAAACCCTCATATATAATGTATGTGAAGTATGTATTTGGCATTTTGGGTCGATATTCGTACTTTGCCTGCTAGCTAACAGTGTCTCCCATGCCTTGATCTCGTTAAAATCCCATACTTGGGGACATGAGCGACATGTGGCTAACATGACGTATTCCCTTCATCGTAACTTGCAAGATCCATCTGCCTGAGCTCATCTTCGTCACAGTTACAGAAACTGATGCTGATAAGGGAAGTTACAACTCACCCAGGAATCAAAACCGGGTCCATGGGAAACTAGTACGCCGTCCATGGACAAATCTTAGAGTCCCTACCATGTATTTCAAATTATCCCGTTAATAATGTTCTGTTACTAATTATGATTTTCTTTAATTCAACGGGTTAACGGGTTTTGTTCAGTACAGGAGAAGTTATAGACAAACCTACCTGTAACTCAGCAGGCACACATTCAGAATAACAACGTGTAGTAGGCACACATTCAGAATAACAAATTATTTGATGCTTTCAAAAGAAAGTTGAACATATGCACCTAATATTTTGAAAAAAAAATTATCCGACATTATTTAGAGATATATTTACAACAACTTTTACAGGGAAAATGAATTCCTATCTTGAAAATTATACTTGTAGAAAGATGGCGAAACATTTTTAATTTTTTTATTTTTGAAATTTCAGATAAGTAAAATAAAATCAGACCTATGTCAGTTTCTCCATTCAAGAAAAAATGGATTTCAGAAATTGGAAACATTTTTGAGAAAATTTCAGTGTTGTGGAGGCTTCAACTAAAGTTCCCCTCAAAAGTCAAAATATCTATTTTTAATTCTCATGACCTCGCGTTTGACCAGATCGATTGAGGATTATCAATTTCGGAGAAAATTGTATCAACAGTTTAGACACTTGGAACGCACAATATGAGTTTTTTGTCACGAAATCGCAAGTTTTCGTTGCTGAATTAGAATAATTTCTCTATACTACGTAGTAGGCGAGAAAGTAAAACGCGAGTTTGCCGCAGGTGTGTCTCCTATTTACTTTATGCTTCATTTAAGAATTACTCTTTCGGCGTTCATGGTATCCGAATTACTAATCCATTAATCATCCGCATGCTTCATTACTTCGTGTTTCTGGATGCGTCCACTGATTACGCCAATAGTACCATGAGTGTAGTGCATGTTTTATGACGGGAGATGGCGGTGGTCTTTCCCTGCTGGATGGCGAGATCCGGCGCCGGTCTAAACGTCAACTAACGGGGGTTTTCCCAATCAGGTATCTCCCACCAGCTGAAAACCGCCTCAGCCGGGACAATCTCGAAGCTCCTGACTGGACTGCCGGCATATGTGGTGGTGTAGTGTATGTTAGTGTAAGTGTGTATATATGTGTAAGGGGGTGAGGATAGGACAAGGAATGGGAAGGAAATATCGCACGCGGTCCGTGGCCGGTTTGTTAGGGTACTGCTCCGGCATCTGCCTGGGTTGATTGGAGAAACCTCGGAAAACAACCGATCAGAGCAGCCAGCCGTTAGAACTTTCCCCCTTTTACCCAAGAATACCATTAATAATTTTATTCTGTCCTACTCGTATATAATATTTATAAATTTACAAATTGAACTTTTTGCGTCTGGAAGATATTTTTCGACACCTATTTAGTAAATCACTGTGTACTGCGAAGTACGTTCAAACTTTGGTTGCATAGTGTTCAACTAGTGCTTCTCTCTAGTGAAACATAAGCCAACTCATTCCTCGAAAGAGATTATGAGAACCCTCTGGCGGAAAGCAGCCATACTTCCTCACTTTCAGATTCCCGCCGCCAGATGGAGCCACTATTGAGAGTCGACAGGAAGTTTACCCACATCAGGAGCAGTCTTCCATGTAAATGAAATACAAGAAATTTATATTAACAGACTGTACATGAAATTACGGGCCTCAAAAAAGTAAAAACAGAATGTACTATTTTTCCTTTTTCAGTTAATTATCAATTAATTTAATATGAAAATATAAAACTAATTGCTAATTTACGAACGACGATTCATACATTTTACACTAATAGATCTGAAATGATCTTACTGAAATATGATAAAGAAAAATGCGTTCCAATTCAAATGGAAATAAAACATTTTTCAACAAATTAAATTTTATAAGGAAAGAAATTATACAAAATAGTAACCGAAATTTCTCTACCTTCCAGGAAATATATAAAAACAAAATTAAATAAAACCAACGACTATTCTCCTTAAACAACGTCTATTCTACAGTTCAAAATGTTCTTCAATTATTATATTTTACAACGATACTACCAACGTTTCCATACACTCTCTTTCAGCATTAAATTTTTGTACCATCTTTTTTCATCCAATAAACAATAACATTATTCATCACTTTCAGGTTCATCAATGGATGAACACGCACTCCCGCATTCAAAAAATTACTTCCGAGTGCTCGTTTTCATCTATTCCCGAAGTCTGATTATTTCTGATTGTTGAATTTCCTTCTTGAATTATATTCACAACCAGAAGATTATATTAATTTTTCTTTCACAACTCAATATCTTCTAACAAAATTATATTGACTCATTACAAGAATATAATTGTATATGCAGTTTTATACGGCTTATTTATAAACAAATTTTTGTTCTATTTTATGCACATATTTTATTTTTCTTGCTGTAAAATAATATATTTTTGTTTCAATGAGTCGGAATGGAGGAGGGGTCAGGAGGATGAGGTAAAGTCCAACTGATCCCACTTTCTAGATATATTTCTGCTTATTGAAAAGCAAATAGTAAAACTAGTTCATAGAATAAACGTAGGTTAAAAAGTATCCTTGGACTATTTCAAGACAATAAAGTTAATTATTTTTCTTTACAACTAAGAAAAGTCCTTGTGTTTTCGTACTCCAGTACTACAATGTTTCGCGGCTCGGTCGCTTAATCTTATTCAAAATGGAAATGTATGTTAGAATATTATTAAAAAAATACTTTATTCCGGAAAGATATAACAGCTATTACATTTGCACGTTAAAAATAAGAACATGGCGTGAGGGCCTCCGAACAGATCAACATGCACTGCTGATTTAGGCTTCTTTTGTAATAAGAATTCATTAGTCTCATCACATACAAACATTTCTATCCAAACGATGCGGAAATGATTCCAAATATCGTACTAAATAACTTTTTCATAATCTAAATTTTAAAAGGAAATAACTTTTCAACACTCATCATGGAAACTAGTAGTTACCTTCATTGTTTGTTGATTGGAATGAGCTTGAAATTTCTCAGAAACGCCAGGAAGCAGATGGAAAATAAGGTGCCAGTTACGTACTGCATAAAGCTTTCATCGAAAGGTATTGAGAAGCTTGCAAGCTTATAAACTTGCCTAAAAGTACAGACAGCGCCAAAACAGTGCTGCGTTCATCCAGCACATCCCCTCCCGGTATCGTACCGTGGTACGCTATCGTAACAGCTGAATAGCGCACATTCTGGTATTATTATGAACACTAATTGAATGTGACGGGGCCGGCGTTGTAAAATGTCCAAAAAGTTGTTTCATGTGATGACAATTTCTAAATGTCATCCATAGCTTCCAATATATTCTTACAGTCTCTAGTATTGGACATATCAATGAATTGTAGTAGTTGATAAAATTCTCAATACTCATTAACTTTGCATATTACCTACATACGGGATATGAAGTAGTCCATACAGCAATTTCAAAATTGCCGTAAAATACTCGCAGTAATGGATGATGCGAATAATTATAATTTAGTACAGCTACATTTGTACCCTCATGAACAAAAATGCATACAAAAAGATTACCTGAAAGCTGTTCTTCAACGTTATTATCTAATTCTAATATAAGATCATTCTCAATTAGTTCCGAAAATTCTGTGACAAGACTTACTACAATTATATTTGATTCTTTCCCAGTATTTGCACGCTTAAGAATGTACATGTGTAATGTCGAATACGCATGTGCTTCCGATATCTAATATTAGTCATGGTTCTGACCTTCCTCGCATGCACTTGTCGTTCTTCAAATTCAATAAGTTTCAATGTAATACCGTACCAAGGTGTCTGAAAATTTATTATTAAAAATACATGAATACGGACTAAACGCATCACGTCTTATTTTTAAAGCAGCATCACTATTCTGTCGTGATACGTTCTGTTGTGTTCAACATGTTCCAGAACCATCAAGTGGTGCCATCCTCGTAGAATAAAATTTTGGCGTCGTGGTCCGAACTGGGGTTTACTAGTGTTTAATCAGCGCCACCTACGTAGATCTAATTGAGGGACCCGCTGATGGGAGATACCTGGTTGAGAAAACCCCGCTAGCCGACGGTTGCTTGGCATGGTCTAGTCATCCAGGGAAGTACGATCAAGGCCACCCTCCAAGCAAAAAACGTGCACTACACTTACGGTACTAATGGCTTCAGTTGCAGTCGCGCCGGGAATCACTAATCAATCAATCTCAACATTTATTGTATGGATCAAGATAAACCTGACGGAAATCCTGATCGAAATGGAATCGTTGGATCGCGGTTTGCACTGCTTTGGACTCCTGGCGCCTGCATGACACTAATCGGATATCCAAAGCATAAAGAGGTGTGAAAGATTTATCTCCGCTCAGCGGCTCAGCACAGATTAAAACGATGTCTGGACCGCTCGTGTCCAACCGGTCTGGCAACCCAGAGTAATGAAATGCAAGAAAGCGCATTAGGCGAGGATAAAGGATCCCGGGGTGGAACCTTCTTTCGTCTTTCCGGAACTAGTAACAACCCACCTTTTGAGTCATTTACGTCACTTTTTACTTTCTCGCTGCGGGGTAAAGAGAAAGTTATGTAATGCTGCGGGAGAACCGCGAATTTTTGGCAGAAAAGCTTTTATTACAGGGCCACGTCAACAAAAAGTTGATAAATTCAGTTGCAAATTTTAAAAAAATTCATCAATACCATGGTGTAGCCAGAATACATATTTTGTAGGTTCTTAATACGGAAAAATCGAATTGCAACAAAACCTGTGAACAACGCTAGCAGCTAAACCGTTTAAACGTAGCAGCTAAACTGTGAAAAACAGTATCTACTTGTTGAAAATTCGTCATTTTCGTTTTTACTTTCTCGCCCCTAGGTACTAAGTAAGAAGAGAAAGTTATGTAATTGTGTACCGAGAAACGGGGAATTTTCGGCAGAAAAACCCTTATTACCGGGCCCTGATAACGAAAAAGTGGATAAATCCTTTTGATAGATATATAAAAAATTCCTCTAACACGAGGTGTAGCCAGAATTTATGTTTTGTGGGTCCTTAATACCAAAAAATCGATTGACGGCAAAACGTCTGCTTGGTCGTGGTCAACGCTTGCACCTAAATTGTTCGGTGGATTTTCTTCAAAATTGATATTCCCCAATTAATCTGAGTGAACTCGTGACTTTGGGAGTTTCAAACGAATATTTTGATTTTTGAGAGTACTTCACACGAAGCCTCAATAACATTTCAAAATTTCCTCAAAAATAGCACCACATTTTTTTATCAATCTGTTCGTTAAAATCTCAGATTTTTTGAAAATTGCAAAGGTGCATTTTTGGGGCGTTTTTCTACAAATATAATATTGAAGGCATTATATATTGTGACCATTCAAATATTCGACATACGAATTCGCCGCCGCCGCTGACGACACCAGCTTCTCCAGCAAGTGGGGTGTAGAGGTGATCCCTACCGTCTCCCTACCGTCCGTTGTGACGTCACGGGGGCAGGAGGGAGGCGAGAAATATTTGTCGTTAGTCAGACGTCGTGGAGTGAGGTTATCTTGAGAAAAGAGGTATTTGTACAGTACATTTTGTTTATACATTATAGATTGTGATCAGTGCTTCTGTTGATAGAATGTACTATGTTGGAAAGACACAACTTCTGTTAAATTGAAACTATAAACATTCAATAGAGATGTTTAAAAAAGACAGAGTGCAAGAAGCTGTCGGTGCTGATGTAATAGTCATTACAATAGAGGATATTGTTTATTTTTGATAAGCAGATGCTGGCACTTACAAACCGAGTTGGCTTGTGCAATGGCACGTAGACCAGGTGATCTGCAACAACAGTCTTCCCAATTTGAAAGCTCGGGGTAGGGCAGTCTTGTTGGATAAATTGTGGTGAATACCATTTTCTTCTGAACAAAGTAAAGTTATTACAGAATGGTATTATATTTATTCTGTTACTTTAATGTATTACAAATTATGCATTGATTAAAATTAAGAATGTTATGTTATGAGACATTCATATTTATGCTTCATCTTTGCTTGTATCATTCTCTTAAAGTGTACAAGACAAGATGATTTATCATGTTGTACTGATCATGTAGAAGCTTTAGTATTATATAGGAGTCAAAATGTGTTACATTTCTACATTTATTTCATCACAACATTTAAACACTTGTAATTTTAAGAATATGTTCATGTTGATCTCTGAGGTGATAACATGTGTTTGCCATTTGTAGTTTATTTTCTAGTTTAAATGTCTTTGTGGTGTAGACACGGAGACTGAACAGTGTTCTGAAGAGACAGTCACTTGCTTCATTTTTGTCCTCAAGGTGAGATGTACTTTAAGGGTCAGTTAAGAGAAAAATAACCTGCAATGAATGCTGCAGTTAAAAAAAATTAATAATTCAATTTGCGTTTTTAATGCTTAAGCACCAGTTTCATAGTGCAATAAGGAATGTGATAATATTGATTAAACATTTCATCACTGTCATGTCATCCTTTACTTTTTGAATTCTGATTAGTGCTAATGTTCAATTCTTGCTTTAGTCATAAGAAAACTAGTAAATGGATAAAATGATTGTTTCCAGAACAAAACAAAGTTTTGTTCATATTTGAAGAAAACTTGTTGTTTTTTTCTTGGGTTATTTTTGTTTTTTAAATATTGTACAATGTTTGTTCTTTTTGTTGCTGGTGTTTATGGAATGACATTCTGTATCTTGGTAAATACCCAAAGAAACGTCCAATTATAAATGTTCTGTGACTACAAATTTGTGTTATTTTGTGACAAAATATTCAAAAGGAAGAGCCCCGAATCCATGAACATTTCACGCCCAGCCTGAGTAAAGGTCCCAAATAATACTGATTTTTTTCCTTAATGAAATCTGTTTCTTAAAGACGACTATTTAAACAAGTTCATATTCAGTTTTTCGAAAATATGAGTAGTTGTCTTGTATGTATTTCCAAACATTATTTATAACTACAAAAATAATGAATGGTTGAGTGAGCGAGCAATTTTAGCGGCTAAGAATAAAGATGTAGATGACCTGAACTACATAATTCAGAATAAGATCATTGGATCAACGCATTCATTCAAATCTATTGACTGCGTCACGAATGAAGATGAAGCCACCAACTATCCAATTGAATTTTTAAACTCCTTGGATGTGCCTGGCCTACAACCGCACAATTTACGCCTAAAAGTTGGCTCCGTAGTAATCATGCTTGGAAACATAAATCAACCAAAACTGTGCAACGGTACGCGTTTGGTGGTTAGAAAATTGATGAACAATGTAATTTACGCGACGAAACTCAAAGGAAAATTCGAAGGTGAGGAAGTTCTCATTCCGAGGATCCCGAGGATCCCAACCAATATGGCGTTTCAATTTAAAAGACTTCAATTTCCGATCCGTCTTGCATTCGCCATGACCATCAACAAATCACAAGGCCAATCCTTGAAAGTTTGTGGTTTGAATCTAGAATATCCATGTTTTTCCCATGGTCAATTATATGTGGTATGTTCACGGGTCGGAAGATCATCTGCGTTGTTTGTTTTTGCGCCTGATAATAAAACAAAAAATGTCGTGTATCACAAGGTACTTAACTGAAGAGTATGCACCAAAATACAGGAACAATAATGAATGATTAATCTACTTAATTTTTTTATTTGTATTTTCTAATAAACAATTTAACTTAATAAATTCCAAAATCTGCTTATTTATTGCCTTTAACAGCCGGTCCCTATGATTACAGCTTTGTATTTCTCTCTTAAACAAAAATCAATTAAAAAAACGCTCTGCTACGTAATAGATTTTTTAATTATCTATTTAATATCAGAGCGTTTTTTTGAAATTCTTCTTTGTTTGAGAGAAAAACACAAATCTGCAATTGCTTTATTATCACGAGTGCAACAAGGATAGTACAGTTTCTCACAGTGAGTGCGACGCGAGAAAAAGATAGGACCGTCTGTTAAGGCGGAACAGAGTTCATCGGGTCAGCTAGTAATTAATAACGGTTTATAATAATATTAATATATTAATGAATATATTAATAATATAAATAAATTAATAATTATTATTATAAGTAAATTAATGATAATAATATTAATAAATTATTTTCTAATTGAATATAATGTTTGAATACATCCTACACCATTAAGTTTGAAGTCAAAGGTGCTTTATTGCAACATTTTCCTTTTTAGATATTGAAATGTACTTATCTGTAATTTTTACAGTATATTAATCGTTTTTGCATAATGTTGAGTCCAGGAAAGAGATTGTGTTAACGGCTTTATTTGTTTTTCAAATTTTACTAATTTGTAATACTATCTTTTAAGGTATGGCTTTAGGTATTTGAAAACTATTTTTAAAAACACAGAACAATACCATGAATTCATGGTAGAAGTGTCATTTTCATTAAATCTGTTGCACTATCAACTAGAGGTGCTACAATGCGCACAGACTTTCTCGCACGTTACCTTCCTCTTCAGGTCTGGGCTATCTTTTCGAGTTTGCCAACCTGTCTTCTCACCTGCTACCGAGTTCATCGAGGACAGTGCGTTGTTGGGTAGTTAACGAAGCTTCAAGTCCATCATATCGCACTAGTTTCCTTCCTCTTTAGTCTGGGCTATCTTTTCATGTTTGCAAACCTGTCTTCTCACCTGCTGCCGAGTTCATCGAGGACAATGCGTTGTTGGGTAGTTAACGAAGCTTCAAGTCCATCATATCGCATTAGTTTCCTTCCTCTTCAGTCTGGGATATCTTTTCGTGTTTGCCAATCTGTCTTCTCACCTGCTGCCGAGTTCATCTAGGGCAGTGTGTTGTTGGGTAGATAACGAAGCTCCCAAGTCCATCACATAAATATAGACGGTCGCAACTGCCGACCCGTCGCTCTATGACTTAGACGTGAAACTTATTTAGAGGAACAGTGCGCAGCCGGTGTACAAAGCCTTCTTCGACGAGTGGAAATGTCGAGAATTACTTTAAAGAACGTTGGCTGCAAGTAATAAATTTCTTTTCTTCCTGAAAAAAAAGGAATGGAAGAAAAGAGAGAAAGAGAAAACATTGTCGCCTATAAATAATATGCTAAAGGAAGATAACAGATTTGTACCTGATATAACAAACCATCACTATAAAAGCCCGTACATGTTCTACTGCAGGATAGAAAATTATTCACCAGCCCTATATAAATTTGAGACTTGAAATTTTCATCACGTGAAGGACTAAATGGCAGGGGTAACTGTAATCCGCAAAAGACTTATTGATAGATAGATAAATAAATTGATAGATATAATAGATAGATATAATAGATAGATATAATAGATAGATAGATAACATAGATAGAAGCTTTATTCTACAATTGGGCAGATGTTGCCAGGTGGCAGAATGAAGAAATATGAAAGTACAATTTCAGTTACAAATACAGTTACAAATAAAGGAACAATGTATAAAAAATCAATATAAAAAACAAATTATCTTTGTTATTACCTAAACATGTAAATGGCATTTACATTCATATACTACAAATGAAAGTACATATATACTAACATATAGATAAATAAACTTACATTATACAAACATTCACACATACATACATAGAAGCATACACGCGTACATACGCAGACCCCAGGAACCCTCGCATACACACGAACATGCACCTATTCATTCATATTCACACAAACATGGATAAACGTTTTCCTCTAACATCACAGTGTAATAATATGTAGTAATATAATAATTATTACAACCCTAACAAGTAAAACACACGTTAATATAAATAAATAAATAAATAAATAAATAAATAAATAAATAAATAAATAAATAAATAAATAAATAAATAAATAAATAAATAAATAAATAAATAAATAAATAAATAAATAAATAAATAAATAAATAAAAATAAATAAATAAATAAATAAATAAATAAATAAATAAATAAATAAATAAATAAATAAATAAATAAATAAATAAATAAATAAATAAATAAATAAATAAATAAATAAATAAATAAATAAATAAATAAATAAATAAATAAATAAATAAATAAATAAATAAATAAATAAATAAATAAATAAATAAATAAATAAATAAATAAATAAATAAATAAATAAATAAATAAATAAATAAATAAATAAATAAATAAATAAATAAATAAATAAATAAATAAATAAATAAATAAATAAGTAAATAAATACCAACGTTTGTCAGAATAGCCTGTAGAAACGCGTTTTCGACTAGTGAGACAAACAAAAAGAAATGAAATCACTTCCCTTCCCTTCCCTTCACTTCACTGCACCGCATTTCACTTTACCTAAATTTTAACTGTTCAATACTTTTTTACTGTAGTCTACGCATAACCGCACCTTTCCCTTCACTTCACTTCACTATTACTTTTCACCCTATTGATTAACTGTCTATATTTTTTTGTTCTAAAACCGCGCGCTGAGCAAGGAAACACACGCCATCATTGCGTACAATCAGAAATGGTGCAACCTAAGAACTTGAAACCCTTGAAGGGCCCAAGTTAGGTTCTGTAAGCCGTAATACACAAACTGCGATATATTTAAGCACTTATTTCTTTCAATTTTTACTTTCTCGTATACATGCGTATACACGGAGTAATGTACGTACTTTAGAGAAAGTTATGTGATGCTGTTGTTGATTCAGTGGTGAGTTGTAGTTGACATTTACATAATTGAAATGATTGAAGGCGTTGTCATTGTCAATAATAGTATTTATTTTAAAAATAGCAGCTTTCGGTGGCTTAGCCATCATCATCAGTTTTCTGCTGTCTGGGAGCCACAAACACGACTACGACTAGTCGTGTTTGTGGCTCGTGTTTGTGATGATGGCTAAGCCATCGAAAGCTATTTTTAAAATAAATACTATTGTTGACAATGACAACGCCTTCAATCATTTCAATTATGTGATGCTGTGGAAAATCGATTTCGAGATTTCAACGGAAATACACATTTTGGGGCCCCTTATACCGAAAAAGTTGTTTTTTTTCAAAACGTCCGTCTGTCCATCTGTGAACACTACTAGCACCTAAACATGCGTAAGATTTTCCAATTGAAGAAACCCCTGTCGATCTGACTCTAGTTGAAGCTTTGAAATTTTGGAAAACATTCTTTAAAATTTGAATATATTTTACATGATGCCCCTCGGACATTTTAAAAATTTTTATCAAAAACGGCTCCGAATATTTTCTTTAAATTTCTTGTGAGAATAGAATAAAATACATTTCTTAAGGTGGCATAAGTCGGATTTTCACGGTTAACTCTGATTCTTGGAAAGTTGCAAAAAATTTTCAGCATCTTCCTACATCTATAAACTTGAGGACAGAGACTTTTCCTTCAAATTAAATTTTTTCTTCATAAATAGTTCTTTCACTAAGATCATGTACATTTTTTTTGAAAAGTTTAGTAGTTTTTGTGCATTAGTGCATGAAATATTTGCAATTTTAAGAAATAAAAAAAAACCAGATTTTTTCAAAAACGGTTCCAAATGTTTTCTTTAAATTTTTAGTAGGGTTAGTTCCAAACTATCCGATGACATAAACGCCATATATTTTTTTTCAAAAATTACAAACATGTATTTTTTTACTTATCTCTCACGACGGTAATATTTACGTAAGAGGCGATTTCTTCACATTATTATATTTGTGAGTACATGTGCTTTAAATAATGTCAAATAAAGTTTCTCAACAACTCAACAGATTTCGGTTAAAATGAGCACAAAATTCTGCATTTTAAGAATCGCTAAAACGACATATCAACAATGCCTCCAAATTTTTTTCTTCAAATTTTTTCAATGGGTAGTGCTAATTGCAGTGTTTAATATGACATAAAGCTCATTTTAGTGTATTCATTTGTTTTTCAAATATTACACACATGTAATTTTTTTTAAATATCTCCCACGCCGTTACTATGCACATTTCCATCAATTTGTATACATTATTGGATTAGTGAGTGAAAGTACTCCAAATGACTTCAAATGAATTTTTTTCGAAAACTCAATATGTTCCTGTGAAATGCGCTTCAAATTTCACATTTACAGTAATGTTTAAACGGCATTGTCATAAAAACGACTCCAAATTTTTTAACGAAAATTCCCATATAAGACTATTTACTCGTCTTTAATATTCTTAAAATAATATTTCGGTTCTACTATGAGGAAACCAAAAAGTTGAGAAAATTAAAAAAAAAAAAAAATATTTTGGCGGTGATAGATGGCATTTGGCAAGATGGGGCAACATCGTAAAGTCAGTGTAGACCAACGAGATAGAAATCTAGTTCAAATCTAATTCAAGTTCAAAATCTAATTCAATCTCATTGGTGTAGACCAAGGAAATTAGACAAATTTACTACGTGAAAGTCTATATCATTCTGTAGTATCTCTATTTATTATTTTTGAGTATGTGACTCTTCTTACAAATCCCAGTAAATCCAGCTACTGCTGAATAGCTATTCTCCAGATAACCAGCCAATATATTTAAAACGAAAAATAAATTTTGAGAAATATAATAACATCCGTTATCTTGTTTATTTTAATTGAATTGGTTTTTTGACCTTAATAAATAGAGACTAAACTATTTCTTAATCCATTTATTTATTGGTGTTTCTACTGATGTTAGGGTATTTTCAAAATTCTAAAAAATAATAAAAGTTGTTACATTTAAATAATGGAGATTTTATCAGTAAAATTGTAAAGCATTACCATTACATTTAATGAAAAAATGCATCAGAAGATATTGAATCTTAATAATAAAACAAATTGTGATAAATCTATTGTTCAGGTTTTCTGAAAACAAATCATAACAACCAGTAAGCATTTTAATAAAGAATTGTCAATGCTATAAACAAACTCTGGTCAAGTATGAATAGTGGCAAACATTATCTGGCCAATTAGTATGGCACAATTGTCATTAAAGCTGGTTGACTTAGCTACATTCACATTCACACTCATATTACGACCTTTTATTTAATATATGTAACCTGATGTGGTTTATAAATTAAACACCGTTGTTATTTTATGTGATTTATTATTTTCTATGACATTTATATTTTGTACCAAAAATTGCTATACATAATTGGAAAATTATGAAAAGGAAAAAAAGTTAGGTTATGTTTTTAAAAAATGTCAATGATACAAAGACGTATATTCTACTTAAAATTTGACAAATTTAGTTATGAATAAATTAGTGTTTTTAAAAAATAGATAAATTTAAATATTAAAAATCGTAGAATGGACATGTATAACAAATTAATAAAATAAAGTGTAATTAATTTTTTTGGCTTACACGTAATGATGGGGAAAAGCAGTTCCCGAAACGTTGTGAGTAAAATTTATTAATAAAGGACATAAAATAACAATTGTGTTTATTTTATAATCCTCAGCAGGCTATCTATATTAAATAAGAGGACGCAGTATTGAACTATAGAATATGACACAAGTTGTTTTTTAAAAAGTGATCTTACTAAGAACCCTAGTATTATTTCTCTCTCGCCCCGAGTGTCACACGACACTCCCTTTGCTTTAAGCTCTGAGAACGTGGTCGGCGAATAGTGAAAACTGGGGATCTGAATTCTTGTTTCCACCGGAATCTGGAGACAACTTCAAAAGATGTAGAATATTTATCAAAAACGTTTGACGCAGACTTGCATAATCACAGAACAAGACCTAACTGATTTGGCACTTACAAATTTGACAAATTTGTGGAGGGGTGTATCTGAACGTCTAAGATAGCAATACAAATTACTTGCAGCCGCTAAAAAAATCAGAACTTCGAAACAGATACCAGACTTTCCATTAATATTTTGCTATGGAAGGGACTATGTTTTCTGTGCTGACATGAATGGGCTCATGGGTAAAATATTACAATTAGGAATCCGGATGATTGGCGATTGTGTTATAAGATAACTGGCATAACGCGAAACTTTCAAAAAATTAACATAATAGTGCCTTTCTTTACTAATTTATTTCGATATTTTCGCACGGTTATAGGTTTACATTTTTAAATTGATTTTAACTCATATGGAGCATGATCATAAAATGATTTTTTTATTCAATCTGAATGACAATTGAAGTTCACAACTTAGCGTTGGATTTTATTTATGACAACTTAGAAACATTGTGTACATAACCGTAAACTTACAGTAACATAAACCGTAACATACCGAAACATAAACTTTAGTGTCTTTTAAACCTAATTAGTTTCCGTAAAAAGTTATTGTCTTTATTCGCTAAGTATACTTTATTTTACTAGTGTTCTTATTGCACTAAGATATTTCAACATCCTGATTTGTGAAGATGCTATAAAGAATTTAATTGGGCTAATGTTTTCTTTCATCATTTTTTGGTGTTTGTTTCCTTTTGTAATTCAATTAATTAAATGTGTTTATTAAGTTTGAATTGGATTCTATTTGTTTGTATTAGTAATTATTAAGTTGAATTAGTTTTCAATAAGAGATATTCAAATGTAAGCTTCAAATTACTATAGTTCTTCTCAATGTAAAGTATTTATGACGTTTAATCAATATTTATCTGATATACGTAAGATATCTGATATCGTAAAGAAACATTAAAATTGCGTGATGGTTAGGGCATTGGGTGAGCATGCCAATAATAGACGTATTATATACCAAATGAATAACTTTCGCTTATTTTTAACAGATCAGTTGCAAATATAAAGAAATATCTGAATGCTAAATTTTAGTTTAAATACATTTTATCCAGGTAAATCAATTGATTGATTATTATTGATTGGCAGCTGTACGTCAGATGTCGTTACTGACATTACGAAAAAAAATATTTTGGCTTATTATTTTGATTTCATTGAAACATTGCTCTTTTCGTTTTTTGCGTATGCTTCTGAATTTCTAATGATTTCTTGTCACATCATATTATCCCTCAACACAGTTCAGTTCACGTGCCTTTATAGGCAATGAACTCAAGAGCCTTGATTTTCTAAAATACTGGAATGGTTTAATTAGCCCGTAAACAGGGACCTTGGGAAGGAAGTACTTCTACGCAGGACAAGCATTGTTTTATGCGGTGAAGTAAGGCATAAATATTCACACAAAAGAGTTCTTTCCATTATGGCATTTATTAGAAAGAATAAAAAATTGTAACAGTGAAAGTGGCATACAAAAAATGTTACACGAATATCTCAATGCAAAACAATCAATGGAAAATGAAAGCGAAGCGATGGGGGAGAGTGATGAAACAATAAAAAACACATGAAGATCGTGAGTGATGGCGCGAAGACCAGGTCTGTGCCAGCACGTAAGATGGCTATTTACAGCAGAGTTGAAATGTTTTCTCCGAGATCGTACTCTGTGGAGAGGTTTTGCTGTTGTAATTTCCGACAGGAAGTTAGCCAGTTGCTGAGCCTCTTTGTGCAAAGAGAAACTGCAAACGGCGTTTGGCGTGGCAGAGACCTGGAGCGAGACTTAACCTAGAGAGATGACAATCGTGGCGTGCGGTGCGTGGTGTTAACTCAGACTTGTAGCGTCACGTGACGAGGCGGGGCGGCGGAGGCGGTGCCTTAGCCCTTGTAGCCATAGGAGCCGTAGGACCCGTGGCCGCTAAGGCCCCCCAGGGAGCTGGGGACGTACACGCCCTTGTAGCCGCCTCCGTAGCCGCCTCCGTAGCTGCCTCCGTAGCTACCTCCGTAGCTGCCCAGGGACCCGGAGCTCAGGCCGATGGATCCGGAGTGAAGGCCGAGCGATCCCGAGCTCAGGCCGATTGATCCCGAGTGAAGGCCGAGCGATCCCGAGCTCAGGCCGATTGACCCCGAGTGAAGGCCGAGCGATCCCGAGCTCAAGCCGATTGATCCCGAGTGAAGGCCGAGGGATCCCGAGCCGAGGCCGAGGCCGATGGATCCGGAGCTGAGGCCGATGGAGCCCAGGCCGATGCCGCTGGAGATGCCGGATCCCAGGCCGATGCCGGAGCCGAGGGCGACCCCGGAGGCGACGGGCGCGGGGGCGGAGATGGCGACGGGCTGCGGCACGGGCACGGCGACGGGGTGGGGCACGGCCACGGGCACGGGGCGCGGCACGCTCACGGGGTAGGGGCGGGGCACGCTCACGGGGTAGGGCTGCGGCACGGGCACGGGCACGGGGTGCGGCACGCGCACGGGCACGGGCCGGGGCACGGCCACGGGGTAGGGGCGGGGCACGCTGACGGGCACGGGCACGGGGTGCGGGACGGGCACGGGCCGGGGCACGGACACGGGCACGGGCTGGGGCACGGGCACGGGGTAGGGGCGGGGCACGGACACCGGGACGGGCTGCGGGACGGGCACGGGCCGGTTCACCACGATGGTCTGCGTGGCGGGCACGGCGGCGGTGGCCACGCCCACCCCGGAGCCGAGCGCCAGGCCGGAGCCGATGCCCAGCGAGGACCCGCCCAGCGCCAGCCCGGAGCCGAGCGCCAGCCCGGAGCCGATGCCGGAGCCGAGCGCCAGGCCGGAGCCGAGGCCGGAGCCGATGCCGGAGGCGAGCGCCAGCCCGCCGCCGTAGCCGTAGCCGCCCCCGCCGCCGATGATGGCGCCGCCGCCGCCCAGGCCGCTGAGGCCGTGTCCGCCCAGCGCCAGGCCCGAGCCGCCCAGGTAGCCGCCGCTGCCGTAGCCGTAGCCCAGGCCCAGGCCCAGGCCGCCGCTCAGCACGCCCCGCTTCTCCTGCTTCTTCTCCGGCGCCGGCGCCGCCGTCTCGGCCGCACACAGGCCGACTACGGCGGCCAGCAGCGCCGCGCACGCCAACACGTTCTAAGGGAAACACCGGGCTCACAATACCATACACCGGCAAGCGCACCACACACTGACAATACTCTACAAATACCATGCACCGGAATGGGCAGGATGGCCCAACCGCATTTGCAACACTCTACGGATTCCATACACTGGCAAGGGCTGGGTGGCTCAGGCACACTCGCAACAGATACCATACACCGGCAAGAGTAGGGTTGCCCAAGCACATATAGAGCACTGAACGGCCACCATACACTGGCAAGGGCAGGATGGTCCAAACACACACATGATTTTCAACGGCTAACAGCGTAAGTATACTCGTGTGACTCAACTGCTAGAGGATGTCAAGCATACACACTATTACTTCTGCTTATAAGATCCTTAAATATCTTGACGCCTAATACCGAATTGACACGACACTGTTCATTAATTTGTACTCGCGTGTGTCCATACCTAGAGGGCATGGGAGTTTTGCCTTCTGAGGCAGGATGCCTTGTGGAAACGGAGGATTGAAGAGTTAAGATCCTGTGCGAACACGAGACGATGTAGTTGAGTGCTAAGAGGATGCACAAGAATGAAACACTTCTAGCAATACTTTGTCGTTAAGCGAAAGCACCTGAAACACTGATTTGAAAGGAGACGAAAATTATTGCTGCATTGCAAAATTATTGCAGCCGGAAATATTAAGCTGTCCACTTGGTTCCATGGCACACAAGACAAATTTATTCCCAAACTTTTTAACGGCCTTTGCCTCCATAAAATTTTACATCTGGGAACACCCCATCAGCCCGATGCTGGGAAATGTGCAACCCCGACTTCAATCAACACTTAGCTGCAGCTGTTTTGGGTGGCCGCCGATATTCATGACATATTCTAAACCGGCCGTCGACATCCTCACCGCCCTGCAAAATACTTCCTTCCGCCAGCAAGACGAGCTGGAGCACTAGTTGATAATTTCTCAACCTGTCAGCGCGAGTAGTTAATTTAGGGGCCCTTTTCACGAGGTATTTGTTTGGTTTCAATTCACTAAATCAAAAAATTGTAAGAACTGATACATGACATGCTCAAAGGCTTCAGGAAGTATTAAAATGATATTTTTTTGGAGAAATCAAGGGACAGTTGTCAATACACGAATATCAAAAATACCATACTGTTCTTCTATATAACGTTTTTAATTAAACTCCCAATATACTAAGTAACTATAACTAGTAACCAATATACTAAAAACTCAGACATTTTTAAATGCAAACATTCTTCAGCCAGCGGAATGAAAAGACAATATGGAGTACCACAGCTCTTAGTGCATGTTATTGTCAAGAAAATGAGAATCATTTCAATTTTTGACTCGTCAACCGTGCTCCTTTAATTTGGCAGAAATGGTAATCCAATAAATTGATCACATGAGTAAATTAATTACTGTGCTCAAAGGAATTCGAACCATGCCTGGCACACGGATATTTGTGCAACTTTACTAACAGATAGGTAATCATCGAAAAAATATTGACGTTCTCTTGCAATGTAAGGAAAAGAAATCGTAAAAATATGAAATCCGTTTGTCTGGAAAGAAGATTTACTATGGATAGGTGTAGTAAGTTCAAGTGTAACCGGCTCTCATTAGGCGTTCATTATGTCTAGCTGAGCCTGAGACCTCTACTAAGTGCACACATTGAATGGGAGATAACGACAGCAAAATACCGGTTCAATGAGAGTAAAGTAAAACGGAAGATCCACGAGAAAACTTGTTTACATCAATTTCTTCACTTAAAGACAGGTATTTGCTCTGCAAGATCGTAGGGTGGAAAGTGAGGGTTTTACACTCACACGATAACTACTTTCACCCAGTCTACATTAGATAGATATAAATTTAATTCTACTTACTTAAGAGCGATATAAATAAATTATTTCCTTAGTTTGCACTATCTCCGCAGTTTGAAAAATGAAACATTATTGTGTGACATTATATTTTTGACAGTGATGTTCCTGATGCGGCTACAGTGACATAAAGGTTAGTGTATCAGACTGTTATACTCAAGTTCAAACTACGGTTCAAACTACATCGAAGCCGTCGATTTCTGAGGGCGAAATAAATCCTTTGTATGCCTTCGGAGGGGAAGTAAAGCCGGCTGCTCCATGTTATAGTAGATTTGTTGCATGTAAAAGAACCTCAAGCCTAAACCAAGCCTCTTAGCTAAATCTAAACCCCCTGTTTCGCCGCCCGAGTGATACCTTCTTTCTCCGCTAGATGGTGAAAGGAGCGGAACGAAATTTGCGTGGTCAGACGGAAGAGCGTGATACCCTTGCTTCGCTTCGTAAAATAAGGCGTCATTGAAGTAAACTTAATTTGAATTTCTCAAAGGTGGTTCTTGAATAGAAAGGACGGATTCGCATAAGAACAGTTGATATTCTAAGCCTCGTTAAGGATGTAGACCGTAGCATGAAATTTTATCCGGCCCAATTCATTAATTAGAAGTTCCAAGAATTCATAGCAAAGCATCATCTCTCATTCTTTCTTGTGCATTTAAGTTTCACCACGAAGTGCAAATTGGAAATGCTATGATCCTAGATACATATTTTTTCAAGAATATTTTAACCCTACAGTAGCCGCGCTCGAACTGTCATTTCGCTCGAAATTATTTTTATTTTTCGTTCTAATATTTTTAACCTGATGAATCACGTAATATCGATACTTTTCTACAATCAGTAGTTATGGATAATTCTTTCGTTTGTTTGATCAATGGAGTGGTATTGGAGTTATTAACGTTTAAGGACTTCCCGTCCGGTGCGACTAGTGGCGTTTCTTTTTCTAAGAACGTTTATACAAGGAAAACAATGTATATGAGAGTTAAGGGAATGAAATTTGTAAACTGATAATAGGTACGATCTAAAGTTTTCGTTTATTTGTGAATCTTGTACGATTTTTAAAAATCTCACGAAAATATTATGAAAACGTTGAAACACTTCTATAGTCCTGCAAGTGACAAAATTATTAATTTTTCATTAAAATATTCTTAACACTTCTCAGTCTTTTCTAAGAAGGTTTCTAACTACTAGGCTTCTGAAAAAGGCTTGTTTGATTCAACTAATTTGCCTTGTTCACCGTTGCATTGTTGCACGACTCAACTGTGACAATGATATAGTTAGGAACGACTCGGCACAGAAGTTCAAGTAGTGAAACCCGTTCCGCTATCTGATTCTTTTCAAGACACACGATGTCCGGAGCCTTCGAAATGGAAATACTAGGTCGGATTCAGACTTAGCTGCTGCTGCTATTCCTTATTGCTTCAAAAAGCGTTAAGCTATTCCTTATTGCTTCAGAAAGCAGAAAGTAACAGTATTTCCTTTACTATTTTGACTTGTAACTTACTATGAACTATGATGCAAATGATGACGAATTTTTGGGTAAATACTAATTTCTATGCAAACTTTATGTTAGGTCTGTAAGAAATATATCGTTTTGTTTGGGTTTTCTGACTAAAGAGATATTAAAAAATGAAATAACTAATGCAATCTATGAACAAGAATCCGTTCGTAATTATTTGAAAATACTTGCATTAACGGCCGCGCTCCCCACCTGGTTCGCCATGTTACTTCTCGGAGAGGGATCTCCCTGCGCCTGGCCCGAGCGGTCGAGGCCAGTCTTGCCCCTGCGCGGGCTACCTCCCCACACATCTACTTGTACTATCAGGGGGATAAGTCCCCGGGGTGAGCATCAAAGATTTTCGCTTTTATCGCCCCCTCCCCCCGCCGACGAGCTGGTATTCGGATCCCACCAGAACGCAGTGTGCCCTCTGGGCAACTTCCCCATTCAACGCCTGGGTGGGGCCGCCCTGCCAGCTATAACGGTCGTGGCTATAACGGTCGTGGCTATAATGGTCGTGACTATAACGCTCGTGGCTATAACGGTCGTGGCTATAACGGCCGTGGCTATAACGGCCGTGGCTATAACGGCCGTGGCTATAACGGTCGTGGCTATAACGGTCGTGGCTATAACGGTCGTGGCTATATCGGTCGTGGCTATAACGGTCGTGGCTATAACGGCCGTGGCTATAACGGCCGTGGCTATAACGGTCGTGGCTATAACGGTCGTGGCTATAACGGTCGTGGCTATAACGGTCGTGGCTATAACTGTCGTTCGTAGCTATAACGGTCGTGTCTGTCGTCCTAGCAATAGCGGTCGTGACTTACGTCCAAGCTATAGCGGCCGCGGCTACCGGCCTAGCTATCATAGCGGCCGTGGGCAGAGCTCACCTTGTTCGCCATGTCGGATCGCCTGCGGTCGGAAATGAAGTGCGTGCGTCGAGGTGGCGTGCGCTTATATACACACGCCACGCCCCTTCCCCATCGCGACGACACGGGGCGTCTAGCCGGCTCTATTAGGGCAGCGCGATCCCCTTTCACTCCTAGACGCGCAGGGCTGCCAACGCACCGGCGCAAAAACGGCTAATTGGGGCGGCGGCCCCGCGCCCCGGGAGGACGCCAAAGAGCAGCGCTCCCTCACTGCGGTGACGCAAGCGCGCGAGCGGTTTAGTTGGTCAGCTCAAGACGCGGTAGAAAGGGAACTTCCCGAGCTTATTGACCATCGATAAGGGTAATAGCGACTATTCCACTCGTTATATTTAAACCAGTAGTGTTAAGCTATATATATATATATATATATATATATATATATATATATATATATATATATATATATATATATTGTTTAACTGAGGCGGTGTATCTCAAAAAGTTTGTTTTTTATATCCAATTTTTCTTACCACCTCTCTCTAGTGTCCATTACTAAGATGCGACTTTTCTATTTTAGGAGGCGTTATGTATCGATTGCTGTGTTGAGATGCTATAAACCGCGTATATACTTTAACATAACCTCTTTGATTTTAACATGCTTTCAGATATTTTCAATAATTGGCGCATTTTAGAACTATATTGGACGTAATTTCATTCGCGGAATTGTGCTATTAAATACTACTGGTGCTTTGGAAATCTCGGAGATTTATCAACAATTTCCAAAGCATTATCGTGTTTTACCATGACGTTATCTATCATAACACGCAAAAATGCTGCAAATAAATGCTTAAGGATGTGTTTTTTGTGGTTATGGAAATCAAAAGTCATGATATGTTTATAAAAACAAATATAACAAGTGTGACGGGATTTTTTATATTTATTCTAAGATTGTCGAAATCTAAATATTATTTGCTGTTAAATTTGTGGTCTCTGAGAAATCACTGTTTTAAAAATTGTCGCAAGCAACATTTGTTTAGTAAAGGAGATGCATTATTGTCTTACTTCTCTCTTCTTTTATGTGAGAACAACTGATCAAAAATGTGATGCGGTCATGTAAAAAATAAATTGAAATATATCCAAAATGTGTATGAAGCAATTTTGTTGTCGATTTATAAAAGTTCAGAATAAATAAATTTATTATCTTTTGGTATTTAGAATAATCCACATTCATGCAAGGGGTAGATAAAGCGAGCATTCACTACAGGGCGGTGATATAATTATTTTTCATTATATACGTAGAGTAAACTATTCTTAATTGAAATAAGGAGAAACTCGGAATACTCGAATCATTAAAAATTCAAAGTAACTAGCAAATGTATTTCCTGTGATTACAGATTAAATAAATTATTTTTTCTAGATTCAATTTTTTTTCTCAATCCCGTAATATTGTACTTTACACGTCAGTTTCGATCAAGAAAGGACTTGGGTTGCGAAACCAATGGAACCCAAGGCTCTCTGCCCAATGACACAAGCGAAAGGCAAGGAGCAAACATTGTTTCTAAGTTAATAGAATTATCCAATATCTAGGAAGGAAAAAGCAGCAGGAAAAAGCTCCTAGGAGATCGAGGTCTTATTCATTTACTTGTAGAATATATATTCATTTCAACTCTAAGAGTACTTAAAAAACGAATTATCAAAAATTTACTTGGGACGGGTGCCTCAGTCAATGGGAATGACTCGGTGTCTTACTGGTTGCATTCCCAAAGTGGCAGCTCACGAGTTCTCTAATCATTCCAGGACTTACGAACAAAAAACTCTAAATATAAATAAGTTTACAAGAAAAATGATCAACTGGGTTGAGAGAATATCTCAATACTTCCCTCAGAAGCTTATGCAATTTACTAGATACTGTCTGAAAATGAACGAATAAAGCAGAAATTGAGAAAATAAACTGCCGGATCTAATTAAAGCGTTCTCCACGGAAGTATCTATAGACAATGTGGATTATCTGCCTTGTGAAGTTAAAAAATGAAATTTCGTTCTAGAAATTGCAGAGAACACGCAATAAAATATTTTGCATTTTCATCGATATTCAATTTTAAAATTAAAATCATGTTAATTGTAGATCCAACATTCCCCAATATCAAATACAAAGTTAGTGAGTATCTGGAAGTAATCAGTGCATTTGCGTGTTAGTAAAAACACATTCATTTCGATCTGATATCCAATTTCGTTTTATTTTTTCCTGGATATTGTTAACATTCATGACGCATATGAAACAAGGAACCTTGTTTAAGTCTTTAGTTGTTTAAGTCTTTAGTTATTTACGTCAAAAGAGTACAAACGAGATATAACATTTAGTCGAAGCAAGCTAAATTCCAGTTGCAAAATGCAAGTCCATCCCAGCGTTTGCTCAACGAAGAAGGAGAATTAGGCGTAAGTCCCATTGATTAAATTTAGAATAAGGATAACTAGCCCCTGATTTTTCAAGAGAAATCAAAAATTCCAATCTGTAGGCTGCTTATTTTGTTTGTTCTATTTCAGTTAAAATAGTAAGAATAACCTATCGTTTTTCCTGGAATGTCTGGTTAGCAACTCTTTCTTGTCACCCAAATATCGGTTTCATAACGTGATTATCCAACCACCCACACCAGGCACACTTCATGTGCAATGAGAAGTCTGCGTCAATGAAAACTCCGTAATCGCGATACACGGAATCATACGCACGGGAGCAAATATGTTAGAACCACGCTCTTTGCATCACTAAGTGTTCAGATCTTCTTTATAAAGAGCATTTTCTAATAGATTCGGGAAACGTATCTGTTCCTGCGAAGTGTACAGCAGATAGCACTTTTACGAAAACGATTTTAGGGGTTCATTAGAATGGATACTTCTACTTTATGCATCAATAAAAATATCAATAAATGAAATATAAAAAGCATCCCAACGTATCTACCGGTAATGAAACAAATGTAGTATTGTAAAACGGTAGCCCCATTTTTACCTGGGATATGCGATATCAAAAATGTATAAATATCTCTTGACTAAAATACGGGATTTAGACGAACACAAGTTTTGATGAACAATTAGATAAAAGAAACAATGTAGTAACGAGTTTTATGGCCCAAATAGTAAAGAAATGTAATCTTATATTAAGTATAATTTTCCAAAATGAATTCTTGTAGTGTAACAAACATTAACATTTAAGAATACTTTCTTTAACCACTTTTACAACTTCTTCCCGGTTACCGAAAAGTCCACATACGTGTATAGATATTCAATTCACACATTTATTACTCAAAACACGAAATACCCCTACATACATATTCCAAAACGTGTCCTGAATTTCCTTCGAATAGAAAACAATGGTTGCATTTCGCTGCATCGCGGTGCGCAAATCCCAATCGCTGCTCTACTCTCTCAGGCCATGGGGTCAGCCTTCGCTTCTATCTTGACCGTTAAAGAATGAAGTAACAGATTATTATAAGAAACAAGGAATTACCGTTAGTCCTATTTCAAACAACTTCAACGCCTCATTAATATTACGTAACTTTTGTTAAACTAACCAATAACTATTAGAATAACTCCAGTACCTATTAAAAATCACTTCATGACTCTTTAATACCCTGCGCTCTTTTAAACTAAGAGCAACGCCCAATTAAAACAATCCCAACGACTAACTAAAATAACCCCAAAACCTACTTTAAATAACCACAAAGTTGTGTATTGCGTTCGGAACGCCATTGAAAACGAACTTGAGCTTTAACTCCAAAGCAAATTTCATATAATCCGAACGCCTAGTGAAAATAATCGCCATCCTTGTTTAAAACAGTCCCAAAGCCCTTTAAGAACAACAGCAACACTCTATTAAATTAAGAACTATTTGAAACTTCACCAACGCCTATTTCAAATAACAGAAACTGTTACTTGAAATTACAGCTACGTATATTTGAAGTTCAACAACGCCTATTTAAAATTACAGAAACGCTGATTTGAAATTCTGAAAAGCTTCATTCAAATTACAGAAAAAAAGCTTACTTGAAATTACAGAATATACTTATTTTGAATGTCAGAATCGCTTGTTTGATCTTTGAGAACCGCCTATGTGAACAAGTGCTACGCCTAAAGCAAATCCCGCGCTTCTCGTTTGAACTGCCTTCCGCCGGAGCGCGATATTTGAAATGAACAGAAACGATTACTTGAAATTATAGAAAAAAAGCCAATTTGAAATAACAGAAATACCTATTTTAAATTTTAACAATGCCTATTTGAAATTTAAAAAAAATATTTTAAATGACAGAAGCACCTGTTTGAATTTTGTAAACCGCCTATTTGCACAAGTGCATCGCGTAAAGTCGCTTTCGGTTTGAGCTGCCTTCCGCCGGAGCGCGCTGGCGTGGAGCGGTCGGCGCGCCGAGGCGGCGTGTGCTCACCTGAGCGGTCCTCCTCATGGTGCGTGGGGTGATGTGTGGAGGATGAGGCGAGGATCGAACTGCTGCTGCGGCGGCGGCGCCCGCTTTTATACTCCCTCGCCGACTTTCTCCGCGGCGGAGCAGAGGGCAGCCGCACTCCTTTCTCCGGCCCCGCCCCCCTCTGGCCCCTCGGCGGACGGACCCGCAACCTCCCCGCTCCGCCCCGCGCCACCCCCGCACGCTCCACATGCGGACGCACCCGCGACACCTCCACGCGACGCCGCCGCTCCCTCGCACCAGCGGAGGTGGCTCAGGGCAGGCCCTGCGCTCGGGTCCCGACGGCGGCAGGGCTTTTGACACGAGCTAGGGCGAATTCAGGCGATGTCACTGCAGTCCCTCTCACTGAGAGGTCGTAGGTTCCCGTCCCGACGGCGGCGGAATTTTCGACTCCAGTTACATCGAATTCAGTCGATGTCGCTGCAGTCCCTCTCACCGGAAGGTACGAGGTTCGACTTCCGGCGGCGGCAGGATTTTTGACACGAGCTAGGTCCAATTCAGTCGATGTCAAAGCCGTCCCACTCACCGGCACGTCCTAGGTTCGAGTCCCGAAGGCGGCAGGATTTTCGACACTAGCTAGGTCGAATTCAGTCGATGTCAAAGCCGTCCCACTCACCGGCACGTCCTAGGTTCGAGTCCCGAAGGCGGCAGGATTTTCGACACTAGCTAGGTCGAATTCAGTCGATGTCAAAGCCGTCCCACTCACCGGCACGTCCTAGGTTCGAGTCCCGAAGGCGGCAGGATTTTCGACACTAGCTAGGTCGAATTCAGTCGATGTCAAAGCCGTCCCACTCACCGGCAGGTCCTGGGTTCGAGTCCCGAAGGCGGCAGGATTTTCGACAATAGCTAGGTCGAATTCAGTCGCTGCCTAGAGGAAAATTCTAGAGGCAGGCTACTCAGATCGATAGTTTTCCATGAATTCTCCCAGGCGAATGCCGGTGCAGTATTCTAACAAACGGGCCGCGGACCGCGCGCAATCTTTCCTTCCTCTTCATTTATTTATTTTTTATTTATTTAATGTAAAAAGCAGTTAAAACTGTGTATGACGTGCTCTGGGGAGAAGTGAATTCTGTACACCTTTTCAAAATTCTGTGATCTCTACACTAAGTCATAGACTACTTGAATTTTGAGTTAATTAAAAAAACGCTTGTTCAATGATATATATATATATATATATATATATATATATATATATATATATATATATATATATATATATATATATATTTCAAAAATAAATCAGCAATTTTGGGCTCTTAACGTCAGATGGAAACTATAATTTGATTTAGTCTACATGAAGTTACATTTTGTGAGCATTTGAATTAACGAAAAACCTGCAGTCATTTTGCGATACAAACATACTATATATATTTATATATATCTGTATATATATATATATATATCACTATATATATAATATAATTATAATATATATATTCTCAAAAATAAATCAGCAGTAAATTTTGGGCTCTTATCCATTTTGTCCTTCGTCAAGGAATAATACTTCTTGCCGCAACAATATGGAAACTATAATTTGAATAACTATATTTCCCACTGAATTCTAGAAGTCGTGCGCAGATAATGAAGTTACATTTATGTCCAGAAGCAAAACAAGGGGCCATCTCAGCATTTGCTCAATGGATCAGGGAAACTGGACGAAAAACCTGATCGAGATTGGAGTCATTGTCCCAGAAGCTGCGATACAATCCTTGTTACATATTGTTTAAAATTATACTGACCAAATGGCAAATAAATACATTGAATAACACTGTTAGAATTAATGTTACGTTCCTTGTGATGCTGAGTATAGTCTCTAATTGTATAGAAACAGTTATGCAGCAGGAACGATTTCACTTTGGATTTAAACTTTTCTATCGCATTTAATCATTTAATGTCATCTGGCAAAGTGTTGTAAAATAATGTATATGTATTGTATGTGAATGTTTTGTAATGAGAGTTGATTAAAAATTCTGATGCCTTATTATTTCTTGGTCGTACACCGTTAATTTTCAATGAAGCACAGAATTGTTTATTTGAAAGGAAAAATGCATGTAAACCGTTTTGTTTTCATTTACTATTAATTTGTTATTTCGGAAACAATTTGAAACATCTGATTTTGTACTATCTACGGTTTCTTTATTGCAAAGAATGTTCGTATCATCCGCAAAGAGAACTGTTCTTCCGTTTCGGATCGTCGAGGGCATATCGTTTACGTAAAGTAGGAACAGAATAGGGCCTAAAATCGATCCTTGAGGAACTCCACGTGCAATTGTGAAAGAGTCGGAAAGGTGTGTACATAATGTTCCATCATTCCAGTAAGATATTTCCACTCTATGAGATCGTTGTTTAAGGTACGAACATAACCAATCTAGAGCAATACCACGGATTCCATATGAGGGTAATTTTGAAAGTAAAATGTCATGATCAATGAGGTCAAAAGATTTTAAGAGGTATAAAAATAATTCAATAGGTGCTTCGTTTTGGTCCAATGATGACGCGACATCTTTAAGAAAAGAAAATATGGCTGTTTCCGTTGATTTTGATTTTCTAAATCTATGTTGGCAATTTGAACGCGCGTCGTGTTTACTGAGAAAGGTTACCATTCGTACGTAAAAAATCTCCAATATTTTTGAAAAACTAATAGAAGAGAAATGAGCCGATAATGTTGAATTTCTTTTTTGTTGACTTTTTTGAAGAGCGGCTTAATTTTAGATGTTTTGAAAATATCTCAAAACCTTCCGGTGCATAAGGATGCATTAAATATGTGAGTCAACGGGTGTATAATAGCAAACGCACAGGTCTTTAACAAAGAATCCGGGAATTCATCTAAACCGGTCGAATATTTATTTTTAATTTACGAATTATTTTGAGAATTTCATAGGAAGTAGTTTCGGAAACGAACAACTAAATTTTTTGGAGAAATGTCTGATATTGAATTTTGTGGCTGAAGACCCTTAGTGAGATCGGCAGCAATTCTCGAAAAGTATTGGTTAATGTAACTAGCCACAGTTGCCGAATCGTTCACATTTTTATCCTTATATTTTAAAACAACATTCTCTACAAGGTTTCTAGTTGATTTGGTCGTATTTTTTATTATATTCCACATTGCTTTTGTTTTGTTATTTGAGTTCAAAATAGCTTGAACGTGTTTCATGATTTCAGTCTGTCTTATGACATTTCTTAACAATGATATGTATTTTTTAAAGTAGATGAGCAACTCTTGAGATACGTTATGACGTTTAGAAACGAAACAAAGAATTCGCTTGTTTTTACAAGATGTTCTAATCCCTTTCTTGAAGAGGATAGCAAGTGTTAAAATGAAATGAAAGCATTAAAAAAATAATTATATTTGTCGATTGTATCAACAGTATAATTACCCGCTTCCCATGACTCCTGCATCAAGTAATCAATGAAAAATTTTATTTTACTTTTTGTAAACAATCTAGTCATACATGTATTATTTATTGTGTCAGTGTTCGAATTTCTTATAATGGTAATAATTTGTGCATCGTGGTCACTGTATCCTCAATCTTTTGTTTCAACTTCATATCAAGTAGTAGTTTTGTGAATTATAATTTGATCAATTGCCTTATCGAATTCAGTGTGATTCGTGTAGGTACATTAATTGTAATGTCTAAATTGAAGGAATTAATGAAATTGAGAAACTTTTCTTTCTCGTAAGATTCGACCAAAAAATCAATGTTAAAATCTTCACATACAACAATGGATTCAATAGAGCGATTGCTGACTTTGTTAAGTGTTATCTCCAGTTTTTCTAAGAACAAAATATAATCTGAAGCTCTCTTAGTTGGAGGTCAGTAGATGCAAAGTAATATCCCTTTTAGCGAAGTAAGATGTACAACAGAAGTTTCGAAAATATTTTCAACGGAATACACATTTAATTCCCTCAAGGAGATAGAATCAATATTATTTCTATCGTAAATACAAGAACCCTCAAATGTAGGACATTTATGCAATTCTCTCTCTTTGCAATAAAAGCCTGCAAGGTATAAGTTTGGAATTTGGAAAATGCTAAGTTCATTAGAAGATAACCAATGTTTTGTAAAGCAAGAACATCCATTTGATTTAGATCGCTCTGTGGAGGGGTCTCGATAAACTCACTTTTATTTGAAAGGGATTGAACATTATGGTGCAGAATGTTTCTCTTTTGCAAGTACCTACACGATTGCTTTTCTGCTGCATCTGACTGTAGTTGCTATATATTTACTCCACTTTTACCTCGAGCGCGTGGTCGAAGGTTGTAATGTGTCCCGACAGTGACAGGTTGTGAGGAAAATGGGGCATCGTGTGTACATGAATTGGTAGTGGAAATGGAAGAAACGGGAGTAGGTTCAGAGGAAGAGGAAACAGGGTTCGAAATAAAGGTGGGGGGTGGAAAACGTAAAGAAGGTGAAAGGGATGGATTTTTGGCAGGAGACTGTGTAGGACTGGAGTTGATGATGTATTGTGCAAGCTTGTTACCGGCTGCATGTTTTCCAGCAAGGTTTATGTGAAGACCATGCTGGGTGAAGTGTTTTGCTGAGAGGAAATTAATATTAAAAAATGTGACATTTGTTTCTCTCAGTTGCAATTTTAATTGTTGGTTTGCGTGCTTAATCTCGCTGCATACTGTTGGTCTGTTGTACCAGAAGGACACAGTCGAGACTATAATGTTAGTATTTTGGGCGGCACATTGTAATTTGTTTACATGTTGTTCAGGTGTAAAGTTACCGCCCAAGTTAATGTCATTCTGCCCCTCCTATGATAATGACTGTGTCCTGATTGGTCAGTGTCTTCGTGTGGGTGTCCAATACTGCAGTCACATCTGCAAACCTCCCGTTAGGTTTAAAAATAGATGAGACTGAGAAATTGGAGGGTAACTTCCTACTGAGAATGCAGGAAAGATTGCGGCCATGGCTGTCAGCTAAAATAAGTACCTGTTTTTTACGCTCAGTAAAAATTTCTTGGTTTTCAAGTGAGCTAGAATGCGCAGCTATACGTATTTTGGTTTTGACGCGCTTCCTAGCCTGTTTGCGTTGGTTTGTGCATGTATTTGTCGATGGTAGAGAAAGATGGTGAGGATCAGGAAGGCGAGGAAAATCTGTTTCATAATCTAAAACACTAAATTAGTTTTGAGTTGTGGCTGGATGCGCTGTCTGTGTCTTTTGTAAGCCGCGGATTCACGGTTGGTATAATTCGCGGGGTTGCCAATTTGTACCAAACCGTCTGTGTAGAGAACGACCTCTTCCAACCTTCGGATATGTTGATATAAATTACTGTTTTCGTGTGTGAAGGCTTTCAGAAGGTTTGAGAATGTAGAGAGTAAAAAGAGTAGAACGAGCAGTAGCCTTGTCACGAATGCGTTTTAATGTACGTGATAAAAATTAAATAAATACAAGAAAACTCAGATAAGAGCAACAAGAATCTAGCTTTATATGTTAAAGTTTGTAAGATTGATAAGTATTCAATAAATTAAAAAGTAAGTTTCAATAGCCGACCTAGATGGCCAAGGTGGCTAAGAGGGAATACCAACTCAGCGCTTCGGTCCGAAGGAGAAGGTAACTGTTAATACAACCAGTAGATTGTACTTTACCGTAATTAGATAAAAGATATTATCTGAAAGTTTGTCTTCGATATATAGAATAAGATTTGAAACACAAATTCAAACTATTTGATACACCGTCCTCAAAACGTTGAAGACAACGGAATCGTCACTTGTCACAGAAATACAATAAATATTTCAGTAAATCAATTAACACAGTGATTTACTATTGGAAATAAACTGAGCTGTAAATAGGTTTTGACACTTATCACCACCTCGTAAACCTGAAGTTCGTTGAGGTTTGAGTGTCCGTTTAAAATTCGTAATCTGTTTGTTTGCCTTGGTTATAGCAAGAAAATCAGTTGGAATTATATTTTCAGCTAACCTGCAACAAGTATAAATTCCTTGTTCTATCCTCTTCCTTGTTCCTTGTTCTATCCTCTCCCCTTACACACACACACACACACACACACACACACACACACACACACACACACACACACACTTACACTAACATGCACTTCACTTCCACATATTCCGGGAGAACGGTCGGGAGCTTAAAGCTTGTCTCGGCTGGGGCGGTCACTCGTTGGTGGGAGATACCTGGTTGAGGAAAACCCCGCTAGCCGACGATAGATCGGCGTCGGATCATCGGGGAAAGACCACCACCACTTCTCGAGCAACTACACGTGCGAGACTAATGACCATACTTGTTGAAGTGCCCGGAATCTCTAATAATCAATCAAACCAACCGCCAGGTCATAGGCGATGGTTACAGCGGTTCCTGGGCGCGTCAGCTACTAAGGTCATTTCTCCTGTAAGTGTACTTCTTCTTTTAGTGCGTAGGCGAGTCTCCAGAACCCCCTAGCGTATTCTTGTGAAACTTATCCTGGGCAAGAATACCTAGGGTAGTTTGCCATTGCTTTCCCTAGAGGCTTGAGGGCGCCAATTTTGACGTTCGATTGGAATACCAGATAGCGCAGACCAACATGCAATATCCACAATCTTGTCCAGTAATTCAAATTGAAACACTGATTGGTGCTAAATTGCTGGGGGATTTGATTTTGCCAGAATCCGCCAAGTGCCTTTCCTGGGATCTATATTACCTGCCGACAAGCGTCCATATGCATGCCGCCGATTTTTTGGCTCCTGAAAAATCCCCCAACTTTAACCGGGTTTGACCCTGCGAACTTGGGATCAGTCTCCCGGCATGACAACAACCATGTCATAAAAGCCGTTTGTAAGTCTACTTTATATTTTGATAAAGAGATATGGCGGTAATCTTCCCTCGCTGTATGGCGAGATCCTGCACCGACCTACCCGTCACCTTGCGAGGTTTTACCAACCCAGGTATCTTCCAAGCTCTAAGCTCTCGACCGTTCACCCAGTATGTGTCTTAGTGTAGTGCATGCTAGTGTAAGTGTGAAAGGAGAGAGGATAGGACAAGGAAGAGGAAGGAAAGATTGCTCGCGAACCATGGCCCCTTTTGGTTGGATTCTTTTCCCGCATTCGCCTGGTGTTGATCTGAGAAACTACGGAAAACTATCGATCAGAGCAACCGGCCGCTACAATTTTCCCCCAGACTGATATCGACATGCCTATAAAATCGGTGTCGAAAGCCCTGAGAACCTCAGTACACAAACCCAGGACTTCCCGGACAGAGGCGCTGCAGTGACCTTCATTGATGCCCTGAGCCACCAAACAGTGATTTTAGCCAAAATTTTCGTTGCGCCACCGGGCGCTTTCGTTCACTGTACGGATTCAGTCGAACACAAAAGCGAACAAATGAGGTAGAGAAGCCGAAGTCTTGTGACGGCGTCCGAAAGCATAGACCGCTGGAAGAAAGTCTGGTTCGTTTGGTTTTGTCCGCTACGTCAGCTGATCCACTGCTTGCTAATTCAGGAATTGTTGAGGAAATGCAAGTTTATGTAGATGTATTATCATTTTTTCGTAACTACATCTCTGCAGAAAGAACAAGTTATTGATGCAATGTTGTCTCAGCAGTTGCCGAAGTTGCTTCATTGCTAAATGAAGAACTTCATACTCAGTCATTATTTGGTTGGTTGTTCTCTGTCTGCTCTTTGTGTGTGTGAAGAGCATCACATTTTCAACAAACAGAGCTGATGTTGTTTTATTTTGTCAATTAAAATGTCATGTCTATTGAATGCCACTGTTTTATTTGGTATTATGGTTCTGTCCCAATAAATGATAGCATACCGTCTTTCTTATACGCGTAATGGGTTGCATTTATAATGGGTCTCCGCTATGCGACATTCCATGCTTCATAAGCAGTTGTTCAACTGTCTTGACCAGGCGGTTATTTCTCCTAAAGATGCGTTGATGGTGAGGGGAGAGCACCCTGCCATTATATGATCCATTGTTTCCCTACTAATGCCGCCTTTGCCGCACTTGTCTATTACGACCTACCCCATAATTCCTTGTTCGTTATACTCCTTCTTGCATTGCTTTTATCACTCCGTCTCTTACTGGACTCGTTTTTCTAAGTCCATGTCGGCAATCCAAAAACGCTTTGTATTTACTTAGAAAGGGTTCTATTCGTACGTAGAGAAGTCTCTTTAATGTTCTTGAGGAAACTTATAAAAGTGAAATAGATATCTAATTTTGAATTTTATTTGTGTTGCCTTTTTGTAAAGAGTGGCTTAATCTTAGCTGTTATGGAAATATCACATAGTGGCGGCGCAAAGTAAAGGAAGAATTGCGCTCAAAGAAATCGTTTGCGCAGTCCCCAGGGTTCCGAAATTGCCTTTAAAGGTGTGCGATGCAATCTTTAAATCGCTCGTTCTCCCAGCTATGAATTATGGGGCAGAAATCTGGGGAGTGGATAGGATAGATCGACTAGAAAGCATCGAAGATTTATTTAAATTAATTCTCGGAGTCTCTAGATTCGCAGCAAATGCCGGAGTCTTAAGAGAGGTAGGTAGGGTAGGAAATAAGAATGATTTTAAAATGAAACCCTTTAAACTTTGGATTAGATTTTCAGGTGAACAGGCTGACACGCTTATACATACTAGGTGCTTTAGAGTGCAGTTATAGGGAAGCGACCAACGCTACTGGTCGTACGAAATTAAACTGCTAGTAGAACGTGCAGGTCTGGGAGACGTTTCTCCGGAGATGATGGGGGAAAGGGGAACACGAGAGATACAACGGCTAATTTTCGATAGACTCGTGGATATTAAAAGGCAAGAGATCTTGGCAGCAATGACCGAAAAACGTTCGCTAGTGGCACAAATTCAGGCGAGTCCGGTATGGGGTTGCAAAGGTTACGCTCACACACTTTGAAAGAACGCAAGAGGGGGATGCGCTTCGTTCGGGGTCGGGGGGGTGGATGCAACGTAGATAGAAGGACTCGAATGGTAATGACATGTAGTGCTTTGCGGTGATGGGGAAGACTGAATTCACATCCTTTTAATTTGCTGTACGAAAGAAACATGGAGAGAAAAATGGATGGGAAAGGGAAATTACTACTTCCAAAACATTTTAGGTGATTCACAAAAGTCTAACGTCATGAAAGAATTAGGAACATTTCTAGGAAAGTTTCAGACCATTAGGGAAACGGAAATCAGGGAATGGGAAAACAGCACTGGTTAGTATGGGTGGAGCACAAATTGGCGAGGAAATAAATAAACAAGTCAACAAGCAAACAACAATTACGTTAATCAGTAATTTAAGTTAGTAAGCAGTCAAGTAAATAATTCATATGTCATAGTCATCTGTTAAGTAATAAGTACCTAAATAAATCAATCAAATAAAATTGGCGAAGTATTAAGCATATTAGGGGGCAAAGGCGAGCGGGAGTAGGAAATGTACATGTGTGACATTCGCGCCAGGAAAAAATAAATAGTTTAAGAAAGTCGGATACATTAGCATGTACTCGGCTTCTGACGGCAGGTTTTTCCCACTTCAGGGGCTTTTCCTCAGCCGTACCTTATGGTCTCTTTTTCGCGGCTTCGATGCGATGGAGAGACCTTTTGAGGTGAATACCAGAATTCGAAAGGTTAGAACGCAGTAGGATGGAGGTACTTTGATGGCTTAAAGACCTTCGTTCTAGCCACATAGCATCAACTTATCTAATTTGTCTATGTAATAATTACCTATTAAATAAATAAAAATATCAGGAAATATTCCGATGATTAAGGATGCATTAAATATGAGTTAATGCTAAAAATATGAGTTAATGGTTTTATAATTTCAGGGACACATGTTTTTAGTAGACAATCCTGCAATTCATCTAAACCAGCGTAATATTTATTTTTTAGTTTCCGGACTTTTTTTCAGAATTTCTGAACAATAAGTTTCGGAAATAACCATCCGGTGGAAACTTTTGAGGAAGTGTTTCATGGCTTTAGATTTTTAGTAAGATTAAATGAAAATCTCAAAAAAGTATGGTTGAAGAGAAAGACCACTGCTGATGGATCGTTCTTTATCATTATCTTTCAAAAGTCCATCTACAGCCAAATACAGATTGCTATCTACAGCCATTGCTGTGAGGCTGATGTTTTAAGCAAGGTTCATAGATGGCTTTAGAAAATTTCCCGCATTTATTATTATTATTATTATTATTATTATTATTATTATTATTATTATTACTCCACTACTTCACAACTAAAGATCTTATGAGTCGGTTGAATATAAAATCTACTCCAGGTTGCAACAAGTTTTCTCAGGAGCATACGTAGAAAGTGCCGGTACCTCTAGAATACCTCGCGCAAAATGTGGTCTGTTCCCAATAAAGCAATGCCTTGCTCTTCCCAGTCTTTTGAATAACTTCTTTCAAAAGACTGTGCTTTCACTTCCACATGCGGCTGATCTTGATTGCCGAACTCTTGTATTTAAGACGTTTCTCTGCCTGCTGTTGGTTATGACGTTTATTTATTTATTTATTTTACGTCAAAAAACAGTTAAAACTGCGTATGACGTGCCATGGGGAAAAGTGAATTGTGTGCACATTTTCAAAATTTTGTGATCCCTACACTAAGTCATATACTACTTGAATTTTGAATTAAAAAAAACTCCCATGTAATAAAATATATTTTCAAGGATAAATCAGCAATAAATGTTGGGCTCTTATCCATCATGTCCTTCGTTAAGGAATAATACTTCCTGCCGCGACAACATGGAAACGATAATTTGAATAATTGTATTTCCCACTGAATTCTAGAAGACGTGCACAGAAAATGAAGTTACATTTATGTCCAGAAGCAAAACAAGGGGCCATCTCAGCATTTGCTCAATGGATCAGGGAAACTGGACGAAAAACCTGATCGAGATAGAGCTGTGCCGTGCGATCGTTTTGATTATTGTTATTATTATTATTATTATTATTATTATTATTATTATTATTATTATTATTATTATTATCAGTAGTAGCTTAGTAGCAGCAGCTGAATGATGTTGCAAGTTGCGAGATGTAAGTTGCTGAATAATAATGCACATGGATTCCCTAGATTATTTGTATCGTTAAAATAAATAATGGCCTCAGTGCCAAAAAGGGAAAAATTGAGTCAATGTTAGAAATGTCATATATGGACTATTGCCTATAACGTACCAAATGGGCCTACTCCTTTCGCCATTACAAATAGTTGGATACCTCACCGCTAGATGACAGCTGAGTTATGTGCCAGCAGCTGTTTTATGAAAAGTGACGTAAGTGCCATTCTAAGCCAGAAATGTATGGTGGTGGCATTAGCTGATTTTTTTGAGTGTTGTTGATATTCCAAAGCATTGATTGGTGTCGTGTGAATAGAGGTAAAAGTCAGCCAATGAAATGAGTGAATCTACACCGAAGAAAAGGCGCAGTCGTGGAGAAGGCAGTGCATACGCGAAGAGAAAGATCAGAAGATGTGAGGGTATACCGTCCATAACCAAAAGGGGAAAGCACGTGCAAGGACGAGCTCCACCAAAACCATCAGGTGAAATCAATGTTTGAAAATTATGTTAAAATAAACCAATAATATTATTGATTTATTACTATAAAATCTTTCTATGGCGGAATAGATCTGGACACAAAAATAATAATAGATCTGGCCACAAAAAAATAAATCATTAATATTATTGATTTATTACTATAAAATCTGTCTATGCCGGAATAGACCTGGACACAAACATTAAGGTTAAGGGAGGTTTCCGTTTTATGCAAGGTTTTCCATTTTATGACACTTCTGATATCGATATTTCTAACCTGAAAGTAGTAAATTATACGACTTTATAATAATTATTAAAATACTTTTCCATACAACGTATTTATGGAAGAAATCATCAATAAATGAAAATTAAACAATCTTCCATGACGGAATGTGTGGTCGTGGAGGCAATATGATAGCTGTATTTACTAAGCATTCACGGCTGGTATAGCCAATTGAAAGAGAATTTTAAATATGCGGAGTGATAATTGCGTAGCACAAAACAGAAACAAAATGCTTTTGATTGTGTGGATGTATCTTGCTGCTAATGGTACTTTCAACAAAATTAATCACAAATACTTGGTAAAAGAACATTCATAGATAAGTTGCGATATTAACTTCGCAAAAATAGAGAAAAGAAAAAGGAGAGAGAGAGAGAGACAGACACAGACAGACACAGACAGACAGAGGGGGAGAGAGAGAGGGGGGGTGAAGTACCCTTAGACTAGGTTAAAATTATTACAACAACATCTTTACTACTACAAATTACTACAACAAAACCTTTTCAAGCCATCATCTCAAGATGGAAGAGACAGATTTCAATGATTTCAAAGCTGCAGTGATTTAATACTAAACACTAGTAATATGCAAATATCACAAGCACTGTGGATTAAAATCACAAAGGATCAGCAAGCAATGGTGAAAGTCAAGAGACATCTCAGTGGTGTAGAAGTTTGGAAAGACATTTGGGTAATGAAAAAGAATGTTCTTCCACAAAAAAACTTTGCAGACACAGATTCCCCAACAGAAAAATTTCCAAAGGAAAAGAAAAGGACTTGAGACACCTGTTACCTTTTCTACAGGCTAAAAATATGACATTTTATGAAAACTTATTTCAGCAAGATTACAGGTTAACAATATGAAACATTATAAGGATTGAAATTATTGTATTTTATAATTTTTATTTAATATTTTTGAAGTATGTTTAGTTTTGTTCCTATTGGACTTAGTTCATTATTTACGTAAATGCTTCTTCACTTACGTCGTTTCCCTTTTAGTTGTCATTATATTACCATCTTTGAATGACATTGAATATTACAATATATACATTGTATAAATATAGTTTGTTAATGAAATGGCACCTTTCTTGTCCATGTATTCATAATATACAAAAAATAAAACACTTTTCTGACCTCCAGAAAAATGTTCATTTTGGCACTTGGGACGTTATTTATTTCAACGTTGCATTTAGAGCAGATTCAAACTAGAATACGATTTTGTTACAGTAAAATTGCTATTTTATCTACCGCATTTTACCGAAATACTCTTGCATTATTATACTTCTTCCACGTATGTCAACTAGAAATTTAACCGTCGCAGAATTCTGTTAATTCTTTGCACCTGTAAAAATATTTGCTGCCTCAATTAGTTTAAGATATAGATAAAAGATTTGAAGAGAAAAACATTTCAGAGTGCGTTTATAACATACAAATCTGAAATATAAATTAGATGTAAGGGATTTTAGATTCACCATCACTTATTATATTGTACTTAACATAATATTTTGTATTTTTCTGTACTATTTTACTGCAGGGAAAACAAAGAAATCCTCGTATTCAGTTCGTGATCCAAACAACTGATGTTGAAGGGGGAAAGAATTCAGACTTCCCCTTCGCGCCTTTTCGCGCCAGTTGTGTGTGGTGAGCCGCCATTCCATCACTCCATACCGGGGGTGACTCCCAAGGGAAGCGTCATGCAGCATCGCAAAACGTTCCGGCAGCGACCTCTAGCAAACGCTGCCGAATGCAAGCGAGGGGCCAATATAAACGGGCCCGGCGGAGCCAGAGAAGCAGAGAAGTGAACCAGCAGCAGAGAAGATATGATCCAGCGTCGGAGAAGTTGGTTGGTTGATTTTTTCTTGTTTCCGGGCGCGTCAACTGCTTCGGTCTTTAGTCCCGTTAGTGTAATGCAAGTTTTTTCTCGGGAGATGGCGGTGATCTTCCCCAGCTGGATGGCGAGATCCGGCGCCGACGTACCGTCAGCTAGTGGGGTTTTCCCCTAACCAGGACTCTCCCACCAGCGGGACACCGCCCCAGCCGGGACAAGCTCTAAGCTCCTGACCGATCTCCCGGAATATGTGGTAGTGTAGTGCATGTTAGTGTATGAAGCCAGTATTGAGCCAGTCTATGAAAACTGACAGCAGCACATAGACTCCCGTAAATGTAGTGAATGTTTTCCTCGGGATCTTGCGGTGATCTTTGCCCGCTAGATGGACAGATGCGACACCACCGTACCATTACCTAGCGGGGTTTCCCCCAACCAGGAATTTCTCACCAGCGGGGCACTGCCCCAGTCAGGAGAAAAGTTCTAAGCTCCCGACCGGTCTCCCGACAAGTGAGGTAGTGTACAGCATGTTAGTGTAAGTGTGTGTATAAGGGGTGAAGACAGGAGAAGGAAGAGGGAGGAAAGATCGCGCGCGGTCCGTGGCCCGTTTGGTAGGGTACAGCTCCGACATTCGCCTGGTGTTGATCAGAGAAACCACGGAAAACTACCGATCAGAGCAGCCGGCCTCTAGAATTCTCTCCCAGACAGCGACTGAATACGACCTAGCTATGCCTAAAGAAAACATCAAAAGTGAAACATCCATGTTATAATATTGATTTTTCTGTTCAAAAACAGCAATATTTTAAAAAAACATGCAACCGAGAGAGGTGGCTCAGGGCATCAACTGATGTGACAGCAGCGCCTCTGACCTGGAGGTCCCAAGTACGAGTGATTTTCCACAGTAGCTTATCATTTAGGTGGAATTCAGTCGCTGTCTGGAGGCGAATTGTAGCAGCAGACTGCTCTGATCGGTAGTTTTTCGTGGTTTCTTCGATCAACACCAGGTGAATGCCGGTACCTTAACAAACGGACCACGGACCGTGCTTGACTTTTTCCATCCTCTTCCTTGTCCTTTCCTCTCCCCTTACGCACACTTACACTTACACGCAATACACTCCCATTACCTCGGGGGCTTAGAGCTTGTCCCGGCGGGGGGAGGGGTGCTCCGTTGGTTGGAGAATCCTGGTTTAGGAAAACGCCGCTAGCCGACGGTTGGTCAGCGTCGGTTCTTACCATCCAGCGGGCGAAGATCACCGCCACCTCCAGATGAAAAAACCGGTAGCGGTAGCTCAGTGCATCACCTGATGGCAATGCAGCGCTTCTGACCGGGAGGTCCTAGGTTACACACCCCAAGGCGGCAGGATTTTCGACACTAACTTTTCAGCTAGGTCTATTCTAGCGGCCGGAGGAGAATTCTAGCGGCCGGCTGCTCTGATCGGTAGTTTTCCGTGGTTTCTCCGATCAACACCAGGCGAATGCCGGAGCAGTACCCTACCAAACGGGCCACGGACCGCGCGCAATCTGTGCTTCCTATTCCTTGTCCTATCCTCACCCCTTACATGCACTACACTACAACATATTCCGGGAGACCGGTCGGGAGCTTAGAGCTTGTCCCGGCTGGGGCGGTGCCCCGCTGGTGGGAGAGTCCTGTTTAGGGGGAAAACTCCACTAGCCGACGGTAGGTCGGCCCCGGATTTCGCCATCCAGCAGGAGAACATCACCGCTATTTCACGAGAAAAAACATGCACTACACTAACGGGACTAATGACCGAAGCAGTTGACGCGATCGGAAACACGAAAAAATCAATCAATCAATCCAGATGAAAAACCTGGACTACACTTACGAGACAGTCAAGCTTACCCGTTGACGTGCCCGAAATCACTAATAATTCAATCAAATTGCCGTTTGTGCTGGAAAATGCCGATGTTTGAAAGCCACATCCTCCCTCGACGGAGCTGCGGGCGGCGCGTGGCGCGGGGGGCGTGCTCCGCATGTGGCGAGCGGAGGTGGCGCGCGGCGTAGAAAGGCGGCGGAGAAACCCCGTGCCCTTTCCAGGGTTGGCCGCCTGGCCAATTACTTGCCAAGTAAGCCCCGGAGCGGCCGCCCAGAAAGGGAACCGGCGCGGCGCGCGCCACCCCTCGCTATGCGGTCCTCTCCACAAGGGAGACGACGGCGCACGCGCTCTCGTGCTCGGTGCAACGAACGCGTACCATTGTATTTGAATTCTTCAGCCATCTCGTGAAAATCGTCACTTATAGTCATCATTCATAAAGGGAACTGGCCAAACCCCAACAGTGCACATTACAACAGTGCATATTATATTGCGAAATGAATCCTTTTAATTCTTCAGCCATCTCGTGAAAATCGTCACTTATAGTCATCATTCATAAAGGGAACTGGCCAAACCCCAACAGTGCACATTACAACAGTATTATTTTGCGAAATGAATCCTTTTAATTCTGCAGCCATCTCGTGAAAATCGTCACTTATAGTCATCATTCATAAAGGGAACTGGCCAAACCCCAACAGTGCACATTACAACAGTATTATTTTGCGAAATGAATCCTTTTAATTCTGCAGCCATCTCGTGAAAATCGTCACTTATAGTCATCATTCATAAAGGGAACTGGCCAAACCCCAACAGTGCACATTACAACAGTATTATTTTGCGAAATGAATCCTTTTAATTCTTCAGCCATCTCGTGAAAATCGTCACTTATAGTCATCATTCATAAAGGGAACTGGCCAAACCCCAACAGTGCACATTACAACAGTATTATTTTGCGAAATGAATCCTTTTAATTCTTCAGCCATCTCGTGAAAATCGTCACTTATAGTCATCATTCATAAAGGGAACTGGCCAAACCCCAACAGTGCACATTACAACAGTATTATTTTGCGAAATGAATCCTTTTAATTCTGCAGCCATCTCGTGAAAATCGTCACTTATAGTCATCATTCATAAAGGGAACTGGCCAAACCCCAACAGTGCACATTACAACAGTATTATTTTGCGAAATGAATCCTTTTAATTCTTCAGCCATCTCGTGAAAATCGTCACTTATAGTCATCATTCATAAAGGGAACTGGCCAAACCCCAACAGTGCACATTACAACAGTATTATTTTGCGAAATGAATCCTTTTAATTCTTCAGCCATCTCGTGAAAATCGTCACTTATAGTCATCATTCATAAAGGGAACTGGCCAAACCCCAACAGTGCACATTACAACAGTATTATTTTGCGAAATGAATCCTTTTAATTCTTCAGCCATCTCGTGAAAGAATCGTGAACATCACTTACAGTCATCACTCATAATGGAAATTGGAGAGCCACACCAGCGCACGCATTCTCATATTTTTGTAAGAAATGCGTACTATTATATTGCAAAATGCGTCATCTAATTCTTCAGCCATATTGTGAAAGCTTCGTGAAAATCATCATTTGTAGTTCACTCTTAAAGGACTCTGGCGGGGCCACGACAGTATACACATTCTCGTAATATTTGCAACCGAGTATACGTAATATTAAAGTGTTGAAAAATTCATCCTAATTCTTCAGACATATGATGAAAGCATCGTGAAAATCATCAGTCATATTCCACTCATGAAGGAAGCTGGCAGGCTCACGATACACATTCCCGTATTACGGAGTACGTAATGTTGAACAATTGCATATTGTGTTCTACTATTTTTTCATATATTTCGAGAAAGGAACGTGAAAATCGTATTTTATAGTCTGCTCACGAGGAAAATTATCATGGACACGACAGCACCCATTTTCTCGTAATTTTTGTAACTATTTATACGTATACGTCTATTTATATGTATTAAATCGCGCAATTTATTAATATTTGTTACTATTTATATATACGTAGAGTAAATTGGTTTCAAACATTTTTTATAGACAGTCAAAGAATTTATTAATACAACAATAATCGTTTTACATTCCACTTAGAATTTAATACAAAACAGTGGCGGGGCAACGTTTCGAAGGTTGATGTACCTTCATCATCAGGTCTCTGCAGTTTGTAAACTAAAAAACCAGGGAAATAAAGAAATTACTATAAACAATCAGTATAACCAAATTACATAGAAAGAAAATTAACCGTCTTTAACATTATTATCACGAGATCAAATTTTACATTATTCATGAATTCATATATATTGTCGTAATTTTGACGAAAGAAACAACAAAAATTATAAAAATAGTTCTTGATATCATATTGAGAAGAACTAAATTCCCTCTAATTTTAACAATCTCATTACAACAAATTTAACTTGATTAGCTCTATGCTCCCGACCGGTCTCTCGGCATGTGTGATAGTACAGTGCATGTTTGTGGTAGTTTAATGGATGTATGTGTAAGTGTGCTTAAGGAAGGGCTTTGGGTAGGACAAGGAAGAGGAAGGAAAGATCGCGCGCGGTCCGTGGACAGTTTGTTAGGGTTCTGTTCCGGAATTCGTCTGGTGTTGATAGGAGGAACCACGGGAAACTACCGATCAGAGCAGCCGACCGCCAGAATTCTCCTCTAGACAGTGACAACTCAAACTGGCTTACTAACTAGAGTCGAAAATCATGCCACTGTCTGTGTTCGAACCCTAGGACCTCCCGGTCAGAGGCGCCGCAGTGACATCAATTGATGTTCTGAGCCGGTGGCAAATGACTAGATTTTCAGTGTTGTTCGTCATACACAAGAAACCTTCACCAATACAAAATCACGTTGTTTTAACGTATTTTTCTGTTAAAATATGACAGTTTTACCTTTACCAACAATTACATAATACGGTTCCTGTAGTCTCAATTCAAATATTTGCTTTCACTGGAACAACCGAGAAAACATAAGCGATAGGCGTGTTCCATTTCGAGGCCATATTGTGACGACTGACTGTTGCCTATAAGTGTATCGCTATGGAACTTGATTGCAATTATCCGGTAAAAGCCACGTTCTCGTATGTTCCCTTGAACGGTTTCGCACTATTCTGTTCGACAGCGAGAGGAAGTGAAAAGTTGTGATATGCACTGCGGCTGCGATCTGCATCTGAACTATTTAAAGTTGCTCTAGACATTACTAATAATCTTACAGAATCATTTCGAAACAACATAATACGGGCCACATAGGAAATAAAATATTGAAATATGCTACGATGTGAGAGTTTTCCTGACATGTGTACAAAATATGTACTGCTTAAGGAAGATAATCAAAAATTGCGTACGGAAAAATGTTTTGAATCTCTTCATTAGACTAATTCGTAAAATTGGCAAACGTTTTAATGTAACCCATGAACAATCAAATACATAAGAACGAACAATTAATAGCCCTGGATTGGCTTAGGAGGCTCAGTGCGTCAACTTATGTCACTGCACTGCCTCTTATTGTTTGAGTCTTATTGTTTGTTAAGGTCTTATTGTTTGAGTCGTATTGTTTGTTAAGGTCTTATTGTTTGAGTCTTATTGTTTGTTAAGGTCTTATTGTTTGAGTCTTATTGTTTGTTAAGGTCTTATTGTTTGAGTCTTATTGTTTGTTAAGGTCTTATTGTTTGAGTCGTATTGTTTGTTAAGGTCTTATTGTTTGAGTCTTATTGTTTGTTAAGGTCTTATTGTTTGAGTCTTATTGTTTGTTAAGGTCTTATTGTTTGAGTCTTATTGTTTGTTAAGGTCTTATTGTTTGAGTCTTATTGTTTGTTAAGGTCTTATTAAGGTCTTATTAAGGTCTTATTATTTGAGTCTTATTGTTTGTTCAGGTCTTATTAAGGTCTTATTGTTTGAGTCCCGACGGTAACAGGGGGTTTCGTCACTAACTACTTAGCTAGGTCGAATTCAGCAGCTATCTGGAGGAGTATTTTAGCGGCTGGCTGCTCTGATCGGGAGTTTTCCGTGGTTTCTTCGATCAACATCAGGCTAGTGCGGGAGCAGTACCCTAACAAACGAGCCACGGACCACACGCAATCTTTCCGTCCTCTTCTTTGTCCTATCCTCACCCTTTACTTATACCCACTTACATGCATTAAACTACCAAGCTTGTCTGAAGACCAGCTGACAAGCTTTTAGCTTGTCTCTACTGGTGCGGTTCCAGGCGGGTGAGAGATACCTGGTCTCGAAAATCCACAAGCTGTAGGGTGGTGCCGGATCTCACTCTCCAGTGAGGGGGAAAACACAGTCACCTCCCGTAATAAAGCAAACACTCCTGTAACGGGACTACATACTACAGTAATTCACGCACCCAGAAACAATATTACCAGTCAATCCGAGCCTTGGTCACAACCAAACAATTGGTAAAGAGCAAACCCTCTCCATGCCTTGCTCATTTGAAAGATGCGATGACCAGAACCGGGAAGTGAAAAGGACTGTTGTGCACGTGAGTGGTCAGATATTTTGACGTTTGTCACATTATTGACATGCGAGAGTGCAACTCTTCTTATAAAGACATTGCTTAACGTGTAGGATGCAAGAACAAGTAATCGTCTTTGAATCATAATTATTACGGCAAAACCTGTCCATGACGGAATCTCTGTAAAAGGAAACCTGCCTTGACGTGCAAAAACTCTTAGAAAGGAACAATATTATGTGTGAACTCAGCATTGTGCACCGGAAACGCGCCTGCCGTGAAAACGATTTTGCAGAGCACTGCACGCAGTTATAAGATGGGCACTGTTATAACATTTAGTAATTGCTTAATAAATAAGTAAATAAATAAACTAGTGGTGTTCCAATATGACAGGGTTTTTAAAAAATAAAGTCTAAATTCCTTGGCGTGAATTGGAATTACGGTTTTGCCAGCTGCCATACGGTTTTGCTATCCTCTTGCCAGCTGCCATATCTCGCCGCACAAACTACACTTTCTTCACATTCTCAATTTTTCCGTTTCCCATTAGTACAACCAAAATATTACTTCCATAATATTAAAGAAGAGTAAAACCTCGTGCTAAATAGCAATTTTCGTTGAAAAATGTAGAGCCATTTTCCAGAAAACGTCGTTCAAGCGTCACTGTAAAAGCTTTTGCAGTGCAAAAGCTAAAAAATTTGAAGCTCTGCTTCAGAAGAATCTATTGAGTTTTCGAAAACCTTGTGAATAAAAGTGCTTCAAATGAGTTCAAAATCATTTGAACTCATTTAAAGCACTTTCATTCACAAACGCAGTAATGTATACATATCGCTGGAAATATGCATATTATCGACGTAAGAGATATTTTAAACAAATACATTTGTGTAATTTTTGAAAAAACAAAAGAATACACCAAAATGAAATTTGCGTCATATTAAACAGTGCTGTTTAATCCTTTGAAAGAGTTAAAAACATTTGGAGACATTTTTGAGAAAATGGCTTTTAAGAGTTTCTCAATAAGCGGAAATTTGAGCTCATTTTCACAGAAAACTATTGAGATTTCGAAAAACTTTATACGACATTATTTGCAGCACAGTATTCCTAAACGCAATAATATGAACTAATCTTCTAGGCCTAACTACGTGAGAGACAAGCCAAAAATAGTTTGTAATTTTTGAAAAGAAAATAATAGAACAATATGGCGTTTATATAATCGTATCGTAGGGTACATTTAGCACTATCTCTACCATAAGTTAAAACAAAATTTGCAGCCATTTCGAGAAAATGGTTTATGTACTTTTTATAAATTGCAAATATTCCTCGCATTATTGCGCGAAAACTCCTGCAAGTTTCAAAACAATTTGCATGACCTTAATGAAAGAACTGATTATGTACAACAAATTCTGTCTTCAATTTGTAGCTGCAGGAAAACGCCCAAAAAATTCAAACTTTTGCAATTTCTGAAAATTCAGAGTTAACGGTTAAAATCGGACCTATGCCACTTTTATAAGTGTACTACTGTATTTTTACAAGAAATTTAAAGAAAAAAATTTGGAGCCGTTTTTGAGAAAATTTTTAAAATATCTGAGGGGCTTCATGTAAGTACCCCAAATATAAAAGAATGTTTTGAAATGTTCAAAGCTTCAACTAGAGCCAGATGAACAGGAGTTTCTTCAATTTGTGTTGTGTGTTTTAGGCGCTAGTAGTGTTCACAACGGACAGAGAGACAAACGGACAGACAGACGAACATTTTGACAGACGGACGTTTTGAAACAAAAATCAGTTTTTTGGTATCAGGAGACCCCAAAATGTGTATTTTCCTTTAGAATCTCGAAATCGATTTTCCGCAGCATTACATAACTTTCTCTGTACTACGTATATTACTCCGTATATACGTATACAAGAAAGTTGATTGATTGATTTTTTCGTTTCGGACGCGTCAGCTGCTTTGGTTATTAGTCCCGTTAGTGTGCATGTTATTTTCTCTGGAGATGGCGGTGATCTTCCCTCTCTGGATGACGAGATCCAAAGCCGACATATTGTCGGCTAGTGGGGTTTCCCCCTAATCAGGACTCCCACCAGCGGGGCACCGCCCCAGCCGGGACAAGCTCTAAGCTCCCGAATGACCTCCCAGAATATGTGGTAGTGTAGTGCATGTTAGTGAATGTGTGTAAGAGGAAAGGACGAGGAAGAGGAATGAGAGATCGCGCGGTCCGTGGCCCGTTTGGTAGGGTACTGCTCCGGCATTCGCCTGGTGTTGATCGGAGAAACCACGGAAAACTACCAATCAGAGCAGCCGGCCTCTAGAATTCTCATCCAGACAGCGACTGAATTCGGCCTAACTGAAAGCTAGTGTGGAAAATCCTTCCGCCGTCAGGACTCGAACCTAGGACCTCCCGGTCAGAGGCGCTGCAGTGACATCAGTTGATGCACTGAGCTACCGCTCCCGGTATACGAGAAAGTAATAAGTAAACCATCACATATTGAGTTGAGCACATTAGAGGGCCAATGGGAGTGGGTGTCCGAGAAGCAAGTCCAGAGGCGACGGTGGAGGCGATCTCCTGTGGCACTGTGTCATTTCAGGTGCCGAGGAGGCCAAAGACTGAAAGGAGAATGCGTGACGTCCGCGCCAGGAAATAAATAAATAGCGTATATAATGTTTGGTAGATTAGCATACGAACACTGCTTCTGCTGGTGGGTTTTCCACCTTGAATTTTTTTTCCGTAGGCCACTTGTACTTTGTCCAATATTTACACGAACACATTTGTAGACATGTTTATATACACCACTATCAATAATCTACATTACGAGGTACAGTATCATCATGTTCATATGTTGGTGCAAATGAGTGATTTTGGAATGAACCTTTGTTTCTTGCACTTTAAAGTAGCAGACAGTGGTTCACATAACAATAAGGTGATCCACAGCAATATACAGGAATAAATACAACAAGTTATTTAGCTGAGGATTCACCCTTTCTTTGTCCATTATCATAGTAGTCTCAACACACACATCCATTCAATATTAACTTAAAACATTTACAGAAATGCTTAGAACGAAACATTGATCATATTTGAAATGCTTTTCAGCGTTCCATGAAATTCCTTGGCAACACTCTTCAAACAGTACGACTATATTCATGAAGCGTTTCATTTCGCTGTTGCAGAAGACTTTCAGGGTTAACAGAGTTGTGTTAATAGGGTGAATGATAAAGGAGTCCTTCAAGTGAACATCTAACATGGCAGAGTAACCAGCTAAAAGCTGGT